>VOPJ01013487.1:0-62500 GCA_014673585.1 Semibalanus balanoides
TTGTCTGACTGCGCGGCGTGTCTGTCTGTCTCTGTTTCTCAGCACGCCCACGGAGAGCTCGTCGTCGGTGTCGTTCGCCACCGTGTCGTCCAACCCGCCGGCGCCGGTGCTGCCGGGCAGTCTGCCAGACGTGGTGCGCGTGACAGCCGCCGGGCCGCAGGACACCGACTCGGGCGACTCGGGTGAGTCACGACTACGGTACCGGCGGACTCTGACACAGAGACACAGACACAGACACCGGCATCGGCAGTGACACAGGCATCGGCACAGACATCGGCACAGACATCGACACAGACATCGACACAGACATCGACACAGACATCGACACAGACATCGGCCAAAGACATCGACACGACATGACAACAGACTCGACACAGACTATCGACACAACGACATCGACACAGACTCGCCAGACATCGGCACAGAATCGGCACAGACATCGACACAGAATCGCATAGACATCGGCAACAGGCATGGCACAGACAGTCGGGACACAGCACTTTGGGCACAGAATCGGGCGAGCAGACATCGACAAGATATCGACACGACATCGACACAGACATCGACACGACATCGACACAGACATTGACGAAAGACATGCGACACAGACATCGGCAGCAGACATGCGGCACAGACATCGCACAGAAACATCGGCGACAGACGTGACACAATAGGACATGACACAGACATCTGACACAGGACATCGGACACAGAACATCGACACAGACTCGACACAGACATGCGGGCAGCAGCAGGTCGGGCACAGACATCGCGCACAGGACATCGCAGCCAGAACGATCGACAAGACATGACACAGACTCGGCGCCAGACATCGAAACGACATCGACAGCAGAATCGGACAGACATCGACACCAGAGCATGACCAAGACATGCGGGCACAGACATCGGCACCGCCATCGGCACAGACATCGCGACACGACATCCGGCACAGACATCGGCACAGACCATCGCACAGACATCGACGACATCGACACAGACATCGACACAGACATCGACACAGACATCGACACAGACATCGACACAGACAGACACTGACACTGACATACACAGACACAGACACAGACACCGACACCGTCGCAGACACGGACACCGTGCCGCAGGAACACTGGCCTGGGTGACGCTGGTGCGCACGACTGCTCAGTGCTCACCCTGACGCCGGCACACAAGCACACAAACACACGGACATCGACACACGGGCACCGACTAAGGAGACTAGAGTGAGACATGACTTAAGCCCCCTATCACCGACCCCGACCCTGACCCACAGACATTGACTCCACTGGTGTGTTTGTAAACAAGCCGGTGCAGACTGCAGATACAGAAAGGCTGATGTGTAAACTGTGCGAACATTGGTCACTCCGGGCGGCTCCACTGCCGGGTTGGGAGTTTAAACTGTTTGTGTATTGCTGGCTATTGAGTCTGTGGCTGTATATTGCGGCGGTCACACTTCTGCCTCCCCCGTAACACGCGCGCGACCGCCCATGCGCGTGGCCAGACGGGTGACCGCCCGTTGGCTGCCCGCCGCCCCGGGGCTGGAGGTCGCGACCCTGACCCGGCGTGACCGGGCTGGCGGCGTGTGAGCCCGGCAGCCCACCCTGCGCGACTGAAGTGAGCACTCGTTACAATACCAAGCATTTTGTTCTGCCTTGAACAAATTTCGGACAAACAATGATTTTTGGACAGATTGGGACGGACAGCTGACCATGGTCTTGGACATCGGTCGGACATTGGACACATATTTGCTGAAACTGGAAGTCGACATTCCATCAAGAAGTGTGGGCCATTGGTCCGGCTCCGCGCGTCAATCTGCACCCAATCCGGCGCGACCGGCGACCCGGGCAGGACTGCGCCCAGTGCGCTGTACCGCGGTGCCGGGCAGGCCGGTGCCGAGCCTGCGGCGAGGAGGCGATTACGTCGGACCGTGTGTCCTGCGATGCCCGGGCCTGATGACGGTGCGTCATCGTATATTCGGAGCGCTGTTCCCGAGGGGCGAAGATGTCCGACGAGATGACGCGGTGGCGGCCCTGGTGGGGACCTTCAGGTTCCTCCAGAGTCGCCAGAGTCGCCGGACTACTGGCCACTGATGCGCGCCGGAGGGAAACCACAACAACACGAGCTGCTCGCCGCGAACAGCTGCAGTGGGCGCCCGGTGGTTAACACTGGAACAACTCTGTCGAGTCATCGTTAGTCATTTCAGAAATCGCTTTTGTGTAGCCTGGCTGCGTTTCTGTTGACAATGGTGAACGACAGGAAATTGTGTGCGTGCGGTTCGACATCCTCGAGATTTTGTCCCTGTCCTCAGCGGATGGTAGTCGCATTTGACCTGAATTTAAGATCATTCGGCTTTGTCGCGTACAATAAGCTTTGTCACATCCCTTCCCGTAATAAAGCGGTAGAAAATATCCTCTCACTCTCCGACTACAATAGCATTTTCTCCTGCTATGACGTGTGTTAATCGTGCTGTCACTCTTTCACTACTCTGTTCTTGTCCAACAGGTCATTTGTCTCACCTTAATGATCAGTTAATTGCTGCTTCTTCTTCGCCTTCTAGAATCGTTCTCCACTGTTTCTTTGTCAGCCAATCAGTGCTGCTCTCTCTCAGTTGGACACAGCACAGCTTCAGTCCGCATCCCTCCCTGCTGCGTACCAACCTCACTGTGCGTGTCACCCGTGTCTCCCTGCTGCGTGCCATCCTCACTGTGCGTGTCACCCGTGTATGGTCATCGGCTCTGAGCTGGCTGACGGAGAGAGCGGCGGAGGCGAGGTGACCACCTGACGCAGCCACCGCGTGTCGTGTGGTGACCTCAGTCGCCTCTGTGGTGACCTCAGTCGCCTCTGTGGTGACTGGTGGGTCCGTCTGTCGGCAGCGGGGACCATGCCGGCCGGGGTGGCGGCGGCCAGGCCCGCCGCGGTGCCGCCCTGCTCTGGTGAGACTGTGTGTCTGTGTGTGTCTGCCCGTCCGAGAGTGTGTGTGATGTGTCTAACAAGACCCACTGCCGGGGACTCCGGCAGGCCCGGCGTGACGGCTGATGTGGGACTCACGCCGTCACGGTGCTGTGTTGAACTAATGCGTGACGGTTTGCCGTGGTAATTAACTCGTGACTGGACTGACGTGGGCAACGGCAGGCCGACAGGACAGCCTTGCCGTACCGTAGAATAGCACAAGTACACGCCTGTGTCTATTCGGTGTGGGTCGCCCCTGGACCAGCACGGGGCAGCGGGCGGCTGACCCCATGCGATGATTTGGCATGAGCGGTGGCGACATTTCAGCTTGTTGTGGTTGTGGTGATTGATAATCGCGATTTCAGGACCAAGTAAATGTCTCTCACTTGTACGTAGTAGTTACTTACTGGATTCGTAAAATGTCTGGATGACTTGAAGCTGATGTATAACTCCGTCTCTGCGATCTAATTGGATTGTGCTGCCGAGTATGTCACCTCACCTGGTGTGTGTCTGTGAACACAGCAGTAGCTGCTGATTCTGTGGCTGGCAGGGGTGCTAACTCGGGGTGGTGATGAATGATGAGCCCGAGAGCCCTGTCCGTCAGCTACGTGTCTGGGCACGGGCCCCTGGATTGTGAGAGCCAATGGGTGTCTGCGGATGCTGTCCTATATTTGTGTCACAGTCCACAGACATAGCCTAACATCACCGTCCGTGGAGCGATATGTCTGGCCTTGCTCGACCCGCCCGTCTCCGGCCTGCTCCTCGATTGCTCTCTCACGTAATGTCTGACGTCATTGATATGACTCGTCTTTCTCGTCTTGATTTATCCTCACTGTCTGACCCTGCCGTCTGACCCTCCGTCTGGACCCTCCGGTCTGGACCCTCCGTCTAACCCTTCGGTCTGACCTGCCGTCTGACCCTCCCGTCTAACCTCCGTCTGGAGCCCTCCGCCTGACCCGTCCCGTCTCGACCCTTTCTCGTTCTGACCCTCCCGTCTTGACTTCTCCGTCTGACCCTATACCGTCTGAACCCTCCGTCTGAACCCTACCGGTCTGAACCCCTCCGTCTGCCCTCTCCCGTCTGCCTCTCCTCTGCTCTCCGTCTTTGCCTCTCCCCGTCTGCTCTCCCGATCTGCCCTCATCCCGTACTGCCTCACTCACGGACTGCCCTCCGTCTGCACTCTCCGATGGTCTGAACCTCTACCCCGTCATGGCCATCCCACGTCTTGCCTGCGTCCGGTCGTGACGCGCTCCGGCTTTGCGCTGCTCGTCCTGCCCTCTGCCGTCTGCTCTCCTGTTCTGGCCTCTCCGTCTGCCTCTCCGTCTGCCTCTCCGTCTGCCTCTCCGTCTGCCTCTCCGTCTAACTCTCCGTCTGCCCCTCCGTCTGCCTCTCCGTCTGCCTCTCCGTCTGCCTCTCCGTCTGCCCCTCCGTCTGACCCTCCGTCTAACTCTCCGTCTGCCCCTCCGTCTGCCCCTCCGTCTGCCCCTCCGTCTGCCCCTCCGTCTGCCTGTCTGACCTGTGCCGTCCGGCGTGTCTCTGCAGAGTACGAGTCTGCCTCTGAGCAGGAGGACGTGCCGGTGGCGGCGTCGGCGGTCCGCTCGGATACCTCCCTGCTGGCCGATGAGCTTTTCGGACTCTATCTGCAGACTCCGCTGAAGCCAGGCGCCCGACTCCGCCCGCCGCCGGCCGACACGCCGCAGTCGGACCAGCAGCAGCAGACGCTGCTGGACCTCTCGCTGCCCGGCTGCCAGCAGGAGCAGCAGCAGCAGAGTGCAGACGACCTGCCGCCGCCGCCGGAGCAGCTGATCGCAGAGGCAGACGCTCAGCAGCTGTCTTCTGCGCCGGCGCCGGCCGTCAGCGGTGAGGCAGAGGGTCAGACGTCCGCTGTCGGTCCGCAGAGCGGGCTACCCGTGTCTGTAGAGCCGGCCGGGCAGCAGCTGGAGACCGACCCGGTCACAAAGGAGCCGATTCTGACACCAGAAGAGCCGGTCCCGGCCACAGAAGAGCCGATTCTGGCACCAAAAGAGCCGACTCTGGCACCAAACCAAGCATTTTGCCGACGTGCCCTGGAACCAAGACCCACGAGCCGCTCCACAGGCCACAGAGAGAATGCTTGGTCCGCAGAGCCACAAGAAGAGAAACTGGCTGCCCGGCCACAGAGGAACTGTCCCGGCCACAGAGGAACTGGTCCGGCCACTGAGGAACTAGTCCGCCGGCCACAGAGGAACTGGTCCCGGCCACAGAGGAACCGCCTGCGGCTCCAGAGGAGTTGGTCTCTGCAGGTGGCGTCGAGCCGCCGCCGGCCGAGTCGGTGTGTGACGCTGAGGCCGTCTCGACCGAAGCCAGAGCCGCCTCGCCGCCCATTCAAGGGCTGCCCCTCGCCGCCCCATCATTGGAGCGCTTCGTCACTGCCCTATTCCCCAGCGGCTGCCCTCGCCGCTGAACCCAGTTGGCTGCCTCGCCGCCGGCAATACAGGAAGCGGCTTCGCCGCGATTGTAGTGGCTTGCACTCCGCCCTATCAGGGCCTGCCGTCGGCGCCCATCAGTGAAGACAGCTTCTGTCGGGCCCGCGGGACCTCCAGCGGCCTGCACTCTCACGCCCTTAGTACAGGGCTTTGCTCTTTCGCCGCCGATCAGGGCTTGTTCCGTTTCCGCCGCCCTGATCAGGGCTGCCCTTCGTCTCGCCAAATCAGGACGCGCTTCGCCGCCATCAGAGAGCTGCCTTACGCTACGACACCTATACAGGGCGAGCCAATCCGCCCGCCCTATGCAGGGGCTGCCTTCGCCGCCCATTTCAGTGGCTGCCCTTTCGCCGCCTATTCCCAGGCAGCGCCCTTCCGGCCAACCAAATATACCGTTGTCAACTAAAAACCTCCTCTTTTTCCTCCGATCAGGCTGCCATTCGCGCTCTTAATGTTCCCAATTCAGAGAGCGACTTCACACGCCCATCAGGGCTGCCTCGCCGCGATCAAGGGCTTTCCCTCGCCGCCGATACTACACATCGGCAGCCGGCTCGCCTCAGCCTCCGATCAAGATATGCCGTCGGTTCGCCGACCCTTATCAGTTGGCTGGGTATCGCCACCATAATCCGGTTCCGGTATTTCCACTCCCCCCATCCGCGCGGCCGGCAGCAACATGACTCAGGCGGGTGATGAGGACGAGCCGATCCCGCCCAAGGGTGGCTACAACCTCGACTTCCTGGACGACCCCAGCTTCAACCCGTTCTCGACCGGCTCGGGCATCCAGCTTAGCCCGCCGTCGTCGCCCAAGACCAGTCTGCCACCGCTGAAGGCGGCCAAGACCAAGAAACAGCGTGAAGCAGCCACCGACGCGCCGGCCGCCGCTGAAACAGCCGCGGCAGAGACGAACGGCGTCAATGGCTCCGAGGAGACCGCCGCCGAGCCGGCCGAACAGCCGGCAAAACCGCCAGCTAAGAAGCCGGTCAAGAAGCCAGTGCGGCCCGTCAAGAGGCCGCTGAAGAAGAAGCCGGCGCCGCCGCCCGAGCCGGCGGCCGATGAGAACGGCCGGCCCGACAGTCCGCCCCTGGCGCCGGCGCCGACCAAGGGCTACAACCTGGACTTCCTGGAGAACTGTGACGACCCCAACTTCAACCCGTTCGCCACCCAGTCGGCGGTGGGCAATTCGCCGACGGGCTCCCCGCAGGCGGGCAGGAAGGTGGCAAACTCGCCTCCGCTGCCGGCCAGAGCGGCCAAGAAGTCCCCCGCGAAACCCGCCGTCAAGGCGACACCGGAGCCAGAGCCAGTGGCTGAGCCGGAGCCAGAGCCAGTAGTGGAACCGGTGACGGAGCCGGTAGTGAAGCCGGAGCCGGAGCCAGTAGTGGAACCGGTGACGGAGCCGGTAGTGAAGCCGGAACCAGAACCGCTGGCGGAGCCTGAGTCGCGTCTGGAGGAGCCAGCGGTGGAGATGGGGGAGCCTGAGTCGCGTCTGGAGGAGCCAGCGGTGGAGATGGCGGAGCCTGAGTCGCGTCTGGAGGAGCCAGCGGTGGAGATGGGGGAGCGGCCAGACCCGCTGGGCGGCGGGGACGCGTCCTCGTCTGCCTGGTCAGAAGCCGGGAGGACAGCCCTGCTGGACACAGGTGAGTTTCCTGGCACGGAGCCTGCGCGTCGTGATGGTATTGATTGGGACGGACAGGTGGTGGTGGGCAGGCCAGAAATGCCTGGACCAGTTCACTTAGATGTGCGGCTGACTGATGTTCGTGGTTCGTGTTTGTTGATTCATGCTGGCCAATGCTCGTTTTCAAACACCACTCGCCCCGCTGCATTGGTGCTGCCTTTCCTACCTCAGATGGTAGAATAGACATTTATTATATGATTGTGAATTTAGGTAAATTTAGTTCAGTAAGAGGTGTGTTATAACTGAAATGAATTGTTGCTTGTTGGTCCACATATCTCAAGTAAAATCGTGAGATAGTCCGTCTTATGGGCGCAAATTGACCAAAGGTGTCGGCGCGCCCTTAAACCCCAATAAACAAACAAGATAGTCCGTCTTGTCATATTATTTGCTGTATATGTGCATTGTGCGAAACAACAAAATTATGTAGCACGCGCCTCTGAAAAGCAGGAGACAAATTTGAATGTACTTTTCTCTTTGGCCCACCTTGTATGAGCCGTTGCCAGTTATTACTAATTGTTACCATTGTGTTTGTATTGTATAACTCTTCTCAGACTAGAACGTCGTGGCATGCGGGCGTTGCTTTATAACCTGTCGTGGCCCTCAATACATAAGCCGGCCACGTCCGTCCTCCGCTGACCGGCCCTCCTCCCGCCGCCCGCAGCGCCCCTGGATTTCGGCGAGGTAGCTGGAGCTGCCGTCACCGACCAACAGATGGCGTCGTCCACCAACGACCAGTTCGTCGAGGCGACCAACTGTGAGTATTGCCAAACGGCGGCGCGCATTGATTCTATTCTCGTCACGTACTAATTTTATGGCGGGGCCAGTTGTGAAATCAGCGGCCTTCTCCAGCTGATGGAGTAGCGTATTTTGGCGCGTATTTTAACGACTTGTTTTGGCGCGTATTACACCCTGGCATGTCCTCGGCCAAGTCTTGCGTAGGTGGAAATCTAAACCGTTGTCGCTGTTTATATTTGAAATCGGCTTCCAACGGCTTTGTTTCCTTATGTGGCTGCTGGATTGGTAGGCGAGCTCCTGCGGCTACCGGCGGCTCCATGATGGAGCCGATGGATTGGATGATGGAGTGATGGAGTCCATCACTGACCGCCAGCTGTCATACGGAGGCAGCTGATGTATGTATCTGGCTGACGATTAGTGCGGAATGGCCTGGTCGGTTAGACCATAAGTGCGAGAGAGGACAGCCGCCCTGACGGCAGAGGTGCCGGGTGGAATACTAACCGGCGGCTGACCCTGACGACCCACCCGGCCGGTACCCGTGTCTCCGCTGCTGACCCTGACGACCCGTCCGACCCGTACCACTATTCGTGTCCCGCCTCTGACCCTGACGACCCACGCGGCGGTACCCGTGTCCGCGTCTGACCCTGACGACCCGTCGACCGGTACTCACTATTCGTGTTCCCGCCTCTGACCTGACGACCCAACCGCCGTACCCGTTGTCCCCGAATGCTGACCCTGACGACCCATCCGGCCGTACCACGATTCGTGGTGTCCCGCCCTCTGACCCTGACGGACCCACCCGCCGGTACCGTGTCCCGCGCGCCCTGTGACCCCGTCCGACCCGTACCACTATTCGTGGTGTCCGCCTCTGACCCTGACGGACCCCTCCCGGGCGTACCGTGTCCCGCCGCGCCCCTGTGACCCGTCCGACCCGTACCACTATTCGTGTGTCCCGCCTCTTTACCCTGACGACCCACCGCGGTATCCGTGTCCCCGCCGCTGCCCCTTGTGGAAAACCGTCCGACCCCGTACCACTATTCGTGGTCCCCGCCTCTGACCCTGATGACCCACCCGCCCGGTTTATCCGCTGTCCCCGGCCCGCCCCTGTGACCGTCCGACCCGTACCACTATTCGTGTCCCGCCTCTGACCCTGACGACCCACCCGGCCGGTACCCGTGTCCCCGCTGCTGACCCTGACGACCCATCCGGCCCGTACCACTATTCGTGGTGTCCCCGCCTCTGACCCTGACGACCCACCCGGCCGGTATCCGTGTCCCCGCCGCGCCCCTGTGACCCGTCCGACCCACCATCTGATGGCGCAATGTGGTGCGAGACGGGGAGGAGGGACGGTAACCGGGACGTCCTGGCTCCGGCCCGGCTCCCCCGCCGACCCGTCCAGCCAGGGGTCCTGTCAGTCCGACGTGACAGGCAGGGCCCGGGGCTGTGGCTGTCATGAGTGTCACCTCTGTCGGAGTTATGGTGACCTTCGGAGCGGCGGCCAGTCCAGCCGCCAGTACAGACCAGCGGCGCTGAGTGGGGCGATGGGCCGTCAACTGTGGTCCGATGCAGATGACTCAGATGATGCTGGTGTGTCCCATACATTCCCGGCCCGTGGGTGATCCCAGCGATGTCCTCAGCTGCAATTTGTAGATACACGCGCCAAGCGCTGATTACGCTGACATACATAACTGGTTTAATCCCATATATCGCAACAATGTGTCCCCAAGGCCTCGCTTATCGCGCGGTCTCTTGGGTCACCCTGCATTCTGCATTCTGGCTGTAATCTCTTCATATTTTACCGTCTCCATGACGTACGCTGAAGGCTCTCAGAATACAGAGTCAGCCGAGGCAGAGTCCACAGACGGCCAGCGAGCGCCGAATACAGAGTCAGCGGAGGCAGAGTTCACGGACGGCCAGCGAGAGCCGCTATGGCCGCCTGTGATGGATAACCCAGCGCTATGAACTGGTCCCGCCGCGTTGATCTCTCATCAGTAGGCATCTAACAGTGAAATGTATCTGTATTTACTGATACCGTTCGCTGCCGCTTGCCACTGCCGCCTGGTGCCTGACAGCTACTCTTGTGTGTGCATGTATGTGTGTGTGCGTATACTGTGTGCTCTCATGGGTATAATTAGGTCAGCTCTTTTGTGTGTGTGGGTGTACTTGTGTTTGTTCGTGTGTGTTACACAGACTGTATACTGACGGTAGATGTCATGCCTGTCCTCAGTTTTCCATGACCCGGCCTCGCTGGACCGTCTGGCGGAGCACGGGGACGGCCGGCTGGCGCCCAACATCGCCCGAAACTCGCTCTACGTCAAGTTTGACCCGCTGCTGGGCCGGCCCAGCGTGCTGCCCGAGCTGGCGCGGCTCGCCGCTGCGCGGTGAGTACCTCCTGTCAGCGCAGCTGAGCTGCGTGCTGCTGAACGATCCGTACCAGGTACCCCTGTACTTCAGTCAGCAGTGATCAGTAGACGCGCCGCGTCTGACGCGGCAGTGTCACAGCGCGTCAGTAGTCGTCTCTAGCCGAGGTCAGGGTGGCTACCGGGACCCGAGTGAGCCGCCAGCTGCCGATTTCAGACGACTCCAGACAGACGGCCGCTGTGTTTTCTGTATCAGCTCCACTGATCAGCTGCAGGTGATCGGCGGCTCCTGTTGACGTGTATGGTCGTAGGATCATGTTACCGGCCTGTGTCGCCTGGTGGCCGGTTTTCCTCCGTATTGATCGTCAGGTGGTGATGGTGTGTTTCTAGGCATGCGGTATCGGCCGGATGGGCTCCGTTTAGTCCCGGCCGGCACGTGTCGCCTGTTTGTCGAACGTCGGAATGTCGGGCGTCGTGTCGACTCGTGTGTTGACTTGCTGAAGGTTCCCTGTCCGCGGCTCCTTTGTGCTGGGGTGGTGTGTTGAGTTTGGGTCGGCGCGGCTCGGCCAGGGGTGGATCCAGCGGGGGAGGGGGAACAAAGGGCCTTGTCTCCCCCCCCCCGCCTGTTATCGGCGAAAATTTGACATTTTCTGATATTTAAAATAAATCGGGGACTTTATTTTAAGTTTGCTTATAAATCAGCCATTCAGTGCATTGTAAGCGAAATCCGATGAGTTTTCGAGTGTGTGAGACTGTGATTCTCCCCCCCCCTCAACCAACCCGTTTTTGATCCGCCTTTGGTTTGGACTCGGCCAGGATCCGTGTCCGTCAGGCTCGTGCTAAGATTCCCGCAGAAGATTCCAGAGCTAGGAATGTGACGGCCCGGCTCCTGGCGGCGCACAGAATCTAGAGACGGAGAAGTGGGCTGATGTCATACCGGATTCTCAATGGCGTCGGTTGTCAGCTGTATATTGAACTCGGAACAGTAGTCTCGTGCCCTGATGTTCTGATGCCGGAGGAATTATCTTTATCCACGTCAGTCCATCTCCAATAGAGGCGTGGTGGCTTCTATTGTCCTATCTCCGGGGATCCGTGAGTACCACCGTGGAGTGTACTGGGTATAACGTACCTGCTTCTGCTGTCCAGCTTTTGACTGGGCTGGGACGGCTACCGGGAACTGGATCAGGGAGCCTTCTGGAACATTCCAGCAGGCGAGGTGTGACCTTTTTCGGAGGCAGGATGCCCGCGCTGCGTCGTGTCTCTATTAGCCGGACCCCGGCCTCGCGCACCGGAATCGAGGCGGGTCGGTGCGCTGTCTTACATGCAATGCCGGCATTCGATGTAAAGCTGAGCGTTTTTCAGGGGCGTTGAATGGCGAAACTGGTTTGTATGTAGATCCTGCGGCGTGATTAAGTCACACACATTGGGGGCAATGTACCGTGAATTGAAGCTGCACATACCCGTGTATGGCTGATCTCACCCAACTGAGTTGAGTTATAATGGCCTGTCCGGCGTTGCGCAGCCTCTGTTGAGGCGTCGGTTGGTGGCGGGCGGTGGGCGGCCCCGCGCACCGTCAGCTTTTTTCCTATCTCAGTCGCCGGGCCCTGCAGCCGGCGGCGGTCCTGTGTGGGATTGACCTTGTCCTCTGATTGGACAGACTGAGGCAGTAGGTTACCTCCTCCGCCAGCAAGGCCGACAGACGAGTGCGTGGTCGTCGGGTCAGTCTGAGACCCGCCCTGTCCTGCTGTGTGTCGGCCGAGACCCGCCCTGTCCTGCTGTGTGTCGGCCGAGACCCGCCCTGTCCTGCAGTGTGTCGGCTGAGACCTGCCCTGTCCTGCAGTGTGTCGGCTGAGACCCGCCCTGTCCTGCAGCTGTCTCTGCAGCTGTCTGGCGATCGCCGGCTACGTCCAGCATGGCGGACTGATTGCCTCGCTGATGTTGTGCACAGAGAGGCGGCGGGAGCAGTTGTCTGTCTGAGTGGAGTTTGGTGTCACTGGTTCTCGACTCACTGGGAACCAGTGACACCAAACTCGTCACCCATTCCTCGTCACTGGTCACCCCAATATCTGCCTCGTGTCTTGCCTCGCTCCACCGGTCGAGGCAGGGACATGACAAGGGTGACAACCCACAGGGGTGTGGCTGACCCTGCGTCCGCTGGCTTAAGTCACCGCTAGTCGACACGAGGCAGCTGGTCCGCCCCCGTATCAGTCAGGCCACTGGGTACGATTGGCAAACAATGCGACTGGACGCCGGCCAGACCGCTGCAGGACGGCACGCTGACACCCACTGCACTCACAAATATGACTCAGTGACTCACGCTGTGGATCGATTCAACTGGCATTGTCTGTCCTTGTCTTGGACGCGCTTAAACGGATAATTGAACGTTGATTTCGACGCTTTTCGCGCAACGCCTGCCAGGAATAAATGCTGTAATTCGCAGAGCCGAGCGGCGAGCAGGTCTCCGCTCCTCGCTTGCTCGCTCGCCTTCGGCCAGATCCCGAGGCCATAACTTGCCATAACTCGTCATAGCTCGCCATAACTCGCCATAACTCGCAATAACTCGTCAGTAAAAATAATTTGGCAGCCGCCATTCAGGTCACGTTCGGACTGAAGACGGAGGCAGGGAGAAGTGATATCGGGGGCCGGCGTACCGGCACGTGTGAGCCCGCTCGGCGCGGGTGTCGCTGCCGCAGCTGCCGGGTGATCGGGTTCGGTTTGATGCGGGCCTGCTGGACCTGGTGATGCCGCGGGCTGTGGCCTGGATGGCGAACGGCCAGGTACCGCCCCGAGTGGGCAGCGGCGGCAGCCCCCACACTGTACCACGGGGTCGGACCCAGGCCGCGGGGCCGGACATCGCCACCAAGGGCACCCCGCGAGTCAGACTGAGTGGCTGACGGTCACTGCGCGCCTGCCTACCGGCGGACGGCGGCGTTAGCGCTGCCAGAGTCGGAGTACAGCGTATTCAGAGGCATTCGGAGATCAGTGCTGGCGGCCACCGCTGTCGTTTCAGTTGGGTTAATGAGAGAAAGGACAAGGCTTCCAACAGCTGCAGGTGGCGATTAGCTCGGCAGAATGAGCCCGGAGTGAGGTCAAACCGCTTCTAACTTCACAGGCATCACGGGTGTCGATAGTACTTCGTTCGGCAGTCTTGAGCTAGTGTCTGCATGGCTAGCGGTACCCGAAGGAGAGTTACTCCCCCGGAGAAGGAGGGGTGCTCCCTCAGATACCTGAGCTCTGTATCGGTATCTCGGAAGATCACGTGGTGGGACGCTACCTAGCTGACCATCATGCTGTGCTGACGCAATGTTTCCCGAAGTGTGATGTCAGGGCGGTCTCAATGGGCATTGTGAGCGGAAGAATGACTGCCGGGCTGGCTTGTTTGCCGCCGGTGCACGGGACAGTAGTGTGAAATGGAGCTCCCCGCCTGACCTCCGTGTGGGCCGCAGAGCAGGGTCCGGGCGATACCAGGGTACTGGGAGTGACAGATCAGCGTGCCTGTCTGTATCGGTGTGCCGCTGACGTCAGCAGGTGTGTGCTGGGCTGCCGCTGATGTCTCCTCGCGGTGTCAGGGACGGCCCCATCACGTCAGCGTCCCATGGACGGACCAGGCAGCGCTCCCAAACGGCATGCAAAGCAGCGCACCGGCCCCCGGCGGCGAACGCGGCGCATAAATCATCGATAGCACGTCAGCGCTCCGGCCGGACCGCCGCATTAACATGGAAAGTGCATCGAAAGTGGCGGCCGGTTCCTGGAAGCCGGCGCGGCGGCCGTGCCGACTGCAGGTGCAGAGGGTGGCTGGAGGAGAGGACCACCACAGGGAGGAGAGGACCACCACAGCTCCGCCTGTAGCGGTGTGTTTGGACAGGACGGCGGAGGCGGAAGCGGCGACAGACGACAGACGACAGGTGGCGGCTGTCCTGCGGTCGGACGGTGGCCGGGCGGGACGGAGGCGGCTCCGGAGAGGACCGGTCCGCCGCGGCGGTGGGCGGCGGTGACGCCCGTGTCGCGCCGAGTCGATAGATTGGTCCACCTCCCGCTGGCCGGACCAGATACGACGGCTGGAACGCAGGGGCGGGCACGCACGTTCAGCGTGGCGGGAGGGAGGAGGCTAGGCACACCACTCTCTCACACACACACAAACACAGCACAACCACACACACCCACACCACACACCACCCACACACACACCTACACAACACACACACACACACACACACACACACATCACACATATATTACAATTCTCCTTATCATCTCTCACACACACACCTGCGGAGAGCGGAGGGCGCCGCCCGGCCGCGGCCGGCAGGAGCGGGCCGGGCTAACTCCAGAGCCCGCACCTGGTCACAAACAGACCCCTGCTGTCAGTCCCACACGGCTGCAGCCGACGCGGGCAGTAAATCCCGACCCGTTGTCGCCTCTGCCGGGGAGCGTGTCCAGATCTGTCTCACTCGGCTCTGAAGGTCACCGGCAACAGACGCTGGCCGGTGCAGCTCGATACACGCCGCAATTAGTGCGCTGCTGCACCACCGGTCGGTCCCGTTACAGCGCGGGTGTTGTTGGGCGAGGTTCTGGCTGGTCGGCGGTGCTTGTGGCTGTGTGCAGTGGAGCCGCCGCACCTGTCGCTCTCAGTTTCAGCAGGGGGGACAGGATTACAACGGAGCCACGTGTGCTCAGTGCACTGAGCAGCAGCGCCGTCATGAGCCGGTCCGAGTGAAGCCTGCCGCGAGAGGGCCACCTGCGGAAATGTGTGTCGCTCCCGTATTTGGCTGCAGCAACCTTTGTAGAAATGCTTGATGCCTCCGCGGATTAGATATGAGCGGAGCGCGGGAGAGTGGCACACCTCACAGTCGTGTTAGAGCGGCGACACCCACGGCGGCCGCCGCTGTTAACTGGAACGTTTCGACCCGTCTGTTAACATGTCTGGTGACATGGGCGGACTGGGGAGCGACGGTGGGTCCGCAGGTGCCGACCCCGCCCCTCACCGCCGCTGGCGACACGGCGAGGCAGGAGCGACCTTGCCCCTCTTCCCCTCCTGCCCCAGCCCGGCCTCTTCGCACTCCATTGCCAGCTTGTGCTGCTGCATACCAGCCGGTCCGAACCGCCGCGCTGCGGTTTGTCGGTATGTCTGCGGATCACCTCTCTGGGAAGTAGCAGCCGGCGTAATTGAGTGGGTAAACTTACGAGCGCCTGAATGGCGTGACGATGCACGTCTGAGTGGCAAGTGGGCCGCAGCCGCAACACACACACACACACACCCGAGGTGATGAGATGCCTATAAATCCAGACTGAGACTTGTGCGGGAGCGGCCTTGAGGGTCGCGGCCCGGCCCGGCGGCGGCCGTGGCGGCGGTGGCGGTGGAGCTCGGTCGGTTGGTGTGGCTGACCTGTCCCGCCGCCTCCTCACCACAGCGGCGACCTCTGGCGCCTCCCTGCGGTCTGTGGCGGCACCATAGTGACACCGCACCGGCCCGGTGACGGCCCGTCGGCGCTATTGGTGCCAGTTTCATACAATGTGTGTCCAATGTCCGATCGATGTCCAAGACCATGGTCAGCTGCTCGTCCGAAACTGTCCGGAAATCATTGTTTGTCCGAAATTTGTCAGCAGAAGAAGTGCATGAAATGGAAAGTAAAGCATCCAGTGTATCATTCCCAATATATGCATAAGTGATACTTACCTATGGTGTATACATAAATGTAAGCTTTATGTGAATTACCTGTGGCACACTTTCTCTTTTTAATAAAAAAGTAACAAGTGATTTTTGCGACAAGCTGTCCTTGGGCATTGGATGTCCGGAAATGCCCAAAGAAATATGTTTATGTCCGTCCGAATACCGATCGGTCTTCGGACAAATTCGGAATTCCGAAAATGACTGTACCGATTGGCACCACTAGTCGGCACCGTACCCTGTCCAGTCGCAGCCTGGACCTCGCCGGTGCCGGCTCTTCTGCAGAAGGAGAAGGTCATCGCCGTGTGCGGTCCAGGCGCAGCTGTGACCGCGCCGGTCCGTCCCCGGCTCCGGCTCCTCTGCAGAAGGACTGCACACGGCCATCTCCGTGTGCAGTCCGTGTTGTGTAAACAGGTGAACAGGTGCACTCCTGCAGCGGCTGACAATGGTGCTGCCGGTATCTCCGATCAGCCTTGCTGTCTGGCTGCAGGGCTGGCGTACCAGCCCTGCCGGCTGGGACCGGCTGGTATCGGTCTGCTGCCGGCTGGGACCGGCTGGGACCGGCTGGTATCGGTCTGCGGCCGACCCGGCGCGGCTGCAGCGGCCGGCCCACGCGGCTTGGCTCCTCGCCTCACGCGCTGCTCTGTTTGCCCTGCCGGTCGGATACGGCGCACACCTGTGACCGCTTCCGGCCGCGGCAGCTGGCGCGGTCGTCTCCTCCCGGTCCGGCCTCGTTAGTGGGTGATGAGACGCCCGGAGACGGCCGCCAGTGAGATGAGAGGCGGAGACGACCGCCGCCTGCCGCGTCATCGCACGCCGCCACTTCAGCGGCCCGCCGTCATCCATCACCGTGACGGTTGGACCAGGGCAGGCCAGGGCAGACCAGGGTAGACCAGGGCAGACCAGGGTAGACCAGGGTAGACCAGGGCAGACCAGGGCAGACCAGGGCAGACCAGGGTGGATCAGGGTAGACCAGGGCAGACCAGGGCAGACCAGGGCGGACGGAGTCTGGATCAAACGACCGGGCGGACTGGGTGGACTAAGCATTTTGAAGTCTGATTTGACGAGCCTGGTCCGGCCTGACAAACTTTGAAGGTGTCTGGAGGAGACTTACCGCTGTCTGAGGGCCGGACCAAGCCGGGCCCCCGTCAGCGGTCCGGCGGCGGCGTGGCTCACCTGACCCTGCGCGCGTCACCCGCCCCGGCACCGTATATGGGGCACACACCGGCGCGGCGGCGACTGAGAGGCCGGCCACAGACACGCCAGATTCCGGCGAGATTCGGACAGGCTGGGGGATGACGGCACGTCCGGCCGTCCTCTGGGAAGGACGTCCGAAGGCTCCGCCCTGGCGGGAGGACGACCTCGCCGCCGGTCGGGTCGGGTCGGCCGCCTCCGACAGCGCCGCGCGCCGGGGAGCCGGCCGGCCGCTCAGCCGCCGCCGCCGCCCACGGCCGCCCCGCGCGCCGCGGCGGGCGACCCTGGCGGCTCAGACGTGCCGCGGACGCCGCCTCTGCCGGCTGGCCCGGCTGCCGCGCTCCGGAGCCGTGCTGGTGAGAGGAGCTCGGAGCAGTGAGAGATCTCGGTGTTGGTTGTCGATCGGTGAAGTGAAGCATATTTCAGTGAAACAGAGCAGTGTGTGAGCGGGACTGGTCTGTGAGGTGACGAGACAGCCAGTCGTGGACAGGTGGCTCTGTGACCAGACAGGACGTATCGGAGTAGACAGAACTGTTGAGGACTGGACACCAGTCTCCGGACCGGCCGGCGTCGCGATGTTGACGCGCGGCAACAACCGCGAGGCGTTCCTGCAGACGCGGGCGCGCTGGGAGGCCGCCGGTGAGCTGGCGCCTGCCTCTCCTGCCTCCGAGCGGGAGGACGGAGGCCCGGCCGGCCGCCTCCGGCACCCGCACGCTGCCCAGCCGCGGTCGACGCGCCCGACTCCGGCGCAGCGACTCGAGAGACTCGCTGGACGACGGCCGGCCGAGTCATGACTCTCCGCCGCCGCCGAGTCGCGACTCGGCGACCAAGGGTAAACACAAGTCCCCCGAGAAGCGGCGGAAGAGCTCGACGAAGGCGGTTAACGCGGAAGAGAGGTCTAGCATTATCCCCCTGCTGGAGTTGAGCGATAAACCCAAGTCCTCCGAGAAGCGGCGGAAGAGCTCGACGACGACGGCGGCGGCGGTGGACGTAGAAGAGAGGTCCAGCATCATCCCCCTGCTGGAGCTTGAGCGACGCGGCCCAGCTGAGCGGCGGTGGCGCGACCCCAGAGCCGATCGAACCGCGCCGGAGGAGCTCCCGGTCGGGCCGGCGGGGTGGCGCGGCGGCCGCCCCTGACCCCCCGGACAGACGCGTCGCTGCCGACAGACAGCGGGCAGAGCCGGCCGGCCGTGATGAGGAGGCAGGCAAGCGGCGTCTGAGCCGGACTCCGTCTCTCGGCGCTCGGGACAAGCCGGCGCTGTGGTCGGCGGAGCGGGATGACGTGGAGAAGACGGACGGGCTCGGAGACAGCGGCGTTGACGCCGAGTACCGACCGTCACGGCGCGCCGCGCTCGGCATCGGCACCAACTGGGGCGGCTCGCTGAACCGACTCCGCATGCCGCGCAGCGAGGCGGCTGCTGCCGTCAGCGGCGGCAGCAGGGCGACCGGCTTCCAGCTGCCTACGGTCATCTCCGGCCGGCTGGCGCGCCAGACAGAGTCGTTCGTCTCCTCCAGTCCCGACCTGTCCCGGGAGCTGTTCGCGCCGGCTGAGGGGCGCGCCTCGCCCCGGACCGGCCGCCGTGACTTGGATGAGATCCTAGAGCGCGCGGCGCGCCGCCGCTCGTCGCGGCAGGCGGCTGGCGGCTCTCCGCTGCTGACCGCCCGTGCCTTGTTCACCGCAGAGCCGCGCAGTGGCCGTGCCGAGTCTGTGGACCGGTGGGAGCGCGGGTCGGAGGGCCGACCGGAGCCGGATGCCGCCGGGGGACGGCCGTGGCCCCGTGTCCGACGCGCGACAGCGACACATCTGACGCGTCGTCGGCGGCGGGCCGCTCCAGCAGCTCCGGCGTGCCGGAGACGGACTCTAGGCAGGAGCGGCCGCCGGCCAGTCCGCTGGTGGCCGGCTCGGCGGCGGCGGCACGCCGGGCCGGGTTCAGACCGCGGGCCGGCAGTGAGGGAGGGATCCTGGACGAGCCGGACCCAGACTCTGCCTTGGTCAGGCGGCGGCGGCTGGCGCAGCGCCACCCAGAGCTGGCTGAACGCTCGGCTCCCGCTCAGCTGAGGCGGCGGAGGACGCGGTGGAGACCTCGTCAGTCAGCAGCGGCGGAACGGATCGCAGAGCGCCTGCGCGAAACCTGGCTGGGCAGGCCGGCTGGGTAGACGATGCCTCCGAGGGACAGCTCGTGGCGCTCCCGCTCCCGCAGCCCGGTGAAGGGTCGGATCGCCACGCTGCGTCTGAAGCCACGCGGTGTCTCCCAGTCGCCGGACCCGCTGGACCGGTGGCGATCCATGGAGGACGTGCTCAGTTCGCCGGCCGGCCCGGTCAGCGGAGGGTCCGATGCCAGCTGGGAGCCGCAGAGCGGTGCCGTGGAGCCGTCGCCGTCCCCGCCGGAACGGGAGGAGTCCGTGAAGAGCGGGCTGCCGCCCTCGGCTGAGTCGACACCGCCGCTGCCGCCGGCCCGGCCGCCGCGGCGCCGCAGGTCCGGCCCGCAGCTGGTCAAGGAACGCGTCGACGAGAACCGCAACCAGATCTGCGCAGAGTCGTCCGAGAGCCGTGAGGAGTCGTCGTCGTCGCCACCTTCGTCTCCGCCATCGTCGCCGACATCATCGCCGACTCTGGGCCGCCCAGCGACTGAGAAGACGCCGGCCGCTGGGGACGCCTGGCTGGCCGGTCTGGTGCCCGCCGGCCGGCAGCGGACCTCCTCAGAGTCCAGCTGTGACTCGCTGGGCTCCTTCGATCTGGAGCGGGAGCTGCTCAGGTGAGAATGGTGGCCTGATGACCAGGCAGAGGTCAGTGACCTGGCGGGAGCCATGGCGATGCTGTGGTTTGACGGCTGCCTCCGCCGGCCAGGCTGTATGTATTGACCTTGACTGGGGGACGGTACGTGCTGGATCCTACTCTCCGGCCCTGTTCTCTGTCTGACGCTGCTGTTAACTGCTGCTGCTACGCCGAGCCGCCGTCTCATTTGCATGTCCGTCTCGCTGAGGTGGGGAGTGGAGGGGGCGAGACGGCGCACACCTGGGGCGGGGAGATCCGAGACGGGGCAACTTGACAGGGCTGGCTGTTGGCCAATGGTGAGGACTAGAGGCGACGTTTAGAAGCTCGTCACCGGCTCTCCCCGGTGCCGCTGCGGTGGGGAGGGCCCAGGTGCGGCGGCGGGTCAGCGCCGGAGCTGCCACCTGGCGGCTGGTGACGGGATGGGTGTGTTGCGCAAGGACACGGGATCGTCTGTCAAACGGGGGCGGTCCCGGCTCCCTGCGACTGCGGTAGGATGACCCCCGGCATCACAGCGCCTCGGTAGGATGACTCCCGGCATCACAGCGTCTCGGTAGGCGATGACCTTCCCGGCATCACAGCGTCTCGGTAGGATGAACTCCCGGCATCATCACAGCGTCTCGGTAGATGACTCCCGGCATCACAGCGTCTCGTAGGATGACTCCCCCGGGCATCACAGCGCCTCGTAGATGACTCCCGGCATCAAAGCCCTCCGTAGGATGACTCCCGCTCAACAGCGTCTCGGTAGGTAATGACCCCGCATCACAGCGCCTCGTAGGAGACCCCCGCAATCACAGCGCTCGGTAGGATGACTTCCCGGCATCCAGCGCCTCGAGTAAGGATGACTCCCGGCATTCAAGCGTCTCGGTAGGATGACTCACCCGGCATCACAGGTCTCGGTAGGAATGACTCCCGGCCAATCACAGCGTCCGGTAGGAAATGACTGCCCGGCATCACAGCGTCTTCGTAAGATGAGTTCCAAGTACCGGTGGCAGTAAGCTCACCTCCTCACCAACTCACGTGTTGCTGCGTCACCCATGACGCGCGGGGTATTCGCAGGTAAGCCGACGTGCCGCGTCATGACTCTGCTCTCTCTCTCCCTCTCTCTCGAGACTCTCTCTCTCTCTCTCTCCTCTCTCTCTCTCTCTCTCTCTCTCATCTCTCTCTCTCTCTCTCTCCTCGTTCTCTCTCTCTCTCCGTCATCTCTCTCTCTCTCTCTCTCATCTCTCTCTCTCATCTCTCATTCTCTCTTTCTCTACCCCTCTCTCTCTCTCTCTCCTCTCCTCTCTCTCTCTCTCTCTCTCTCTCCTTCTCTCTCTCTCTCTCCTCTCCTCTCTCTCATCTCTCCTCTCTCTCTCTCTCTTCTCTCTCTCATCTCTCTCCTCTCCTCGTCTCTCTCTCTTCTCGTCTCTCTCCTCTCTCTTCTCTCTCTCTCTCTCCCTCTCTCTCTCTCTCTCTCTCTCTCTCTCTCCTCTCTCTCTCTGTCTCTCTTCTCTTCTCTCTACTCTCTCTCTCTCTCGTCTCTCATCTCTTCTCTCTCTCTCTCTCTCTCATCTCTCGTTCTTTCTCTCTCCTCTCTCTCATCCTCTCTCTCTCCTCTTCGATCCTCTCTCTCTCTCCTCTCTCTTCTCCTCTCCTTCTCTCTATCTCCTCCTCTCTCTTTGCCAGTCTCTCTCTCTCTTCTTCTCTCTCCTCTCTCTTCCCCTTCTCCCTTCTCTTCTCTCTCTCCTCTCTTCCTCTCCTCCTACTCCTCTCTCTCTCTCTCTCTCCCCGCTTACACAGTCCACGGGTCAGCCGGTCGGTCAGGTACACACAGCTGGGAGCTGAACACGGCCCGTCGGCGGCTGAACGTCGCTGGCGGCGCTGTTAACGCTGCAGCTGTGCGAGTGTTTGAGAATTATTACCATAATTCGCACCTCCTTGTGGCTGAGGGGTCGGCATAAATTACCAGCAGGGTCGTTACCAGCGGAACCGAGGGCGGAGCGGGTCTCTTTGTTTGTAGATCTAATCCTGCCTTACACGGAGACGACCCTACTGGAGAAACGCAGTGGCGTTTTTTTTTTAGTCTGGTTAACACGGCTGGGTGGGTGCCGAGCCGGCCAAATCCACCGCTGTTTCGGCGGGGACAGCGGCGAACCCGTCATGGCTGGGGAGCTCACTTTGCTCAGCTGGGCGCTGCCGGGCTCGTCCACGAGGTATGGGCCATCACCAAGCTGTTTCGGC
This sequence comes from Semibalanus balanoides, assembly GCA_014673585.1. Lineage (NCBI taxonomy): Eukaryota > Metazoa > Arthropoda > Thecostraca > Balanomorpha > Balanidae > Semibalanus > Semibalanus balanoides. The sequence continues at coordinate 22,052 of VOPJ01013487.1, forward strand.
GGGGAACAGCGGCGAACCCGTATGCATGGGAGAGCTCACCTTTGCTCAAGACGGGCGCTGCGGCTCGTCAGAAGTAGGCCACGCATGGTTTCGGGCGGGGACAAGCGGCGAACCCGTCATGCATGGGGGCTCACTTTGCTCAGCTGGGCGCTGCGGCTCGTCAGAGGTTAGGGCCACCGCTGTTTCGGCGGAGACGGTGAGCGGTAAACCCGTTATGACTAGGAAGCTCAGCTTGGCGCTGTGGTTTGTCAGACCTGTGTGATTCACACCACTGTGTGTGGGCGACTGGGCGCTGCGAGCTTTCTTTGCCATGTGAGCGACGCGAGCTATGTTAGCTTGGCAGCTCTTTGCGCCTGTTTGTTCATGAGTCAGGTCTGCGTGTGCCGAGGTGACGGCAGTGGGCTCTGGTGCCCTGCGTCCGGTCGTCGGTCGTCCGGTCGTCTGTCGCCCGGTCGTCTGTCGCCCGGTCGTCTGTCGCCGCGTCACACCTGTGGGCAGGGCTAGGCCGGTGTCCAGTGTGGTTTGTGGTCGTCTATCGCCAGTCACACCTGTCGTGTGCGGTTCGGCGGTGTCCGGTGTGGTGTGTGGTGTGCCCTGTGTCTGTCTGTGACACGGGAGTCGGGCGCTGACAGCGGCTGTCGCTGCTGATCGGCTCGCCGGACCAGGTGCGCTCGTGTCCGGTCCGCTCCGTCCGTCGGCAGCTCCGCTCCGTCGGGCCTGCTTCGGCTCTGCTGCCACCAGAGCGGCAGAGACACAGGCTGCTCCGGACTGCCCGGCTCTGCTTCCCTCTGAACCGAGATTCGGGCACTGCTGGATGCCGCTCTGCTGCCAGAGCTGGAGAGACACAGGCTGCTCCGGACTGCCCGGCTCTGCTGCCCAGAGCCGGAGAGTCGGGCACTGCTGGACTGCCCGGCTCTGCTGCCCAGAGCCGGAGAGACACTGGCTGCTCCGGACCGCCCGCTAATCCAGTGATGTACGGCCTGTTTGTTGTGATGGCTCGCTGTCCTTCGCTCTCTCCCGCTCCACCGCTCTCTCCCTCCGAGCTCTGACCTTTTGATGAGGAGCCTCTTCTTTCTCTATCTAACATTTGTCTCTGTGATGAATTCCTCTGATCAACAGTCAGGCGCAATCGGAAGGTTTGGCGCCTGGCTCCGTCACTAGGCGGCAGAGCGGTATCGCATCTGTCTTCCACTTCCAGTCACGTACTGTGTGTGCGTGGGAAGGAGGAGGCATTCGCACCTTGTTTTTCTTCTGCTTGGTTTCTTACCAGCCTCGCCCAGCCCATCTGCACGTACTGTTATGCGGGAAGTGAATGATGAAATCCCGTCAGAAATATCCTTATTCGGGAATTGAATGACGAAATCCTGTCGGAAATATCCACGCAGGGAGCTTGTTTTGTCTTTATAAGAAAATATAAATGGGTTTACTTTACGGTGTCATAGACGTCGGGAGATAGCGTCGCTAAGTCCTTATGATCGTGTTTGGGGAGGTCGATACTGGGTACGCTGTTACGTGATCAACGGTACCAGGCTTTGGTCCTATCTGTCCCAGCCGCCGTTGTTCCTGTACACTGGGTCCCATTGTGTTGACACCTGTCGACGCGTGTGACGCGGCCCCGCCCCCTCTCGTGCGGTGCCGGCCGGCTGGAGGGCTGATGGTGGACTGCGCTCCCAGGCGTGTCGCCGGTACTGCCGCTGTGTGCCGGCACCGTGTGCGTCCAGCTCACACGGCGGCGGGCCGTCAGCAGGGACGGCCATGCGCGGCCTGCAGCTGGTACAGAGCCTGCTGTCCCGCTCCAGGGCGGTGGACAAGCCGGCCGACGACGATAGGTGACCGGTCGGGAGGCGGCGGGGACTGCATCTGATCCTTGTGGTGGTCCCCTGCTATGCTGTGCTGTGACTGCTGTGCTGTGACTCCTGTGCTACGTTCTGCTGTGCTGCGTTGCGGTGCCGAGTGGTGACTCCGTTCCTCTCTGCGTCTTTGTGCCGGTGACCAGCAGCGGTGGTGGCAGGGAGGCGCGGCAGCGGTGAGGGTAGGCGCGGTACCCAGCTGCGCCTGCCTGCCTGTGAGCGCCGCTCGGCTCTGCCGGCCGGCCGGGGCCGACCGACGTCACGGAGTCGCCATGTATGGCGTGGTGGCGTGCCGACAGACGACCCCGGTACCCCTGTCGGCCGCGGCTCGGGAGGTTGCCGTGTGAGTGCGGGGCGGCGGCCGGCGGCCAACGCCCCGCAACACTCACTGACTGACCACCGCTGCTGCTGCTGCCGTCCCGCCCACCCCGGCAGGCAGGACGCCGCTCTGAGGCGGCCTGGCTGGTCTCCCGGGCTGCGGCCGGCAGGGTCCCGAGTGACAGAGGCTGCGGTGGCTGGACCCCAGGTCCGAGTGACAGAGAGCTGCGGTTGGTGCCGCCGGTCCCGATCCTCCGGAGCCGCGGCGGCGCCTCGCGTCAGTGGCGCTCGGTGCAGTGCCCTCTCCGTGTATATGGAGAGAAACAGAGGCGGGACGGTCGGTCGGCTCAGCCGGGCTCTCTGCGTAGGCCGGGAGAGCTGAACTGAACAGGCCTTCTGTGACGGTGACGGTCTGCTGTCTCGTGACGGCTGGCTGGGCTGTGCCGGCTGCGCCGTGGCCGTGTCGGGCTGTCTGGGGCTGTGGGTTCAGAGCGCCGCTGTGTGCGCGGCTGTGGGTTCAGAGCGCCGCTGTGTGTCAGGGCTGGTGGTCGGGCGTGGGAGCAGTGACGGCCGCCGCTGCCCACACGGCCTGCCTGTACCGGGAGTGAGCTCCTCCCTGCCGTCCGGCCCGGCGGACCAGTACAGCGGCCGGCCCGGCTGGCCAGTACCGCGGCCGGCAGACACCGCAGCGCACCTCGGGACGATACGAGTCACACTGCAGAGGCTGTGAGCGAGGTACAGTGGTGTGGTCCGGTGGGACTGTGTGCGGTGCAGTGGTGCTGTGGGTGGCAGGTACTCGGTGTCCATTTACGCCAGGTCTCAGCCCAGTTGAGAGTGCCGGCTGCCCAGGAGGGAGTGCCGGCTATCTATATGTGTGTGCTTTGATAGTGGTGGTAGAGGTGGTGGTAGAGGTGGGTTCGGTGGCGGCTGGGTTAGCAGCTGGGTCATGTTACAGCCGATGGACGGCAGCTGTCACGGACGGACGTGACGACGGCAGTGCCCCGACCATCGCTAGTAGACCCACAGTCACAGAGTGCTCGCTGCAGCGAGCTCGCCGGTCTCAAATGTCATGTCGCCCACCCCCGCACATCCACTATCGTCGATTCGTCGTGCTGTATGGGCTGCGGTAGGAAGGTGTTGCCCGGCCACAGCGGCCGCACCGCTCTGCCACTGTGCCGGCATGCTGTCCTGTCCTGTCCTGTCCTGTCCTGTCCTCTCCTGTCCTCTCCTGTCCTGTCCTGTCCTGTCCTCTCCTGTCCTGTCCTCTCCTGTCCTGTCCTGTCCTGCATGCCCTGTCCTGTCCTGTCCTGTCCTGTCCTGTCCTGTCCTGTCCTGTCCTGTCCTGCCCTGCCCTGCCCTGTCCTGTGGCGGCGTTTGACGGATAGGCGGGAAGTGGTGTCACACACACTGATCACTCGCAGCGTCGCCGCCGCTCCGTCTGTCTGTCACGCTGCCGGTGTGACGTCATACCGGGACGGTTATGACGTCACGGGATCGACCGGCGCCGGGGCGGGTCAGTCGGCCGGCCGGACGGAGCGGCGCGCAGAGTCGGGATCAGCTGTGACCGCCGGCCGCGGTCACATGGCTGCCCCGCATGGCTGAGTGAGTGTTGGTCGTCCGTCCGCCGCTGCTGCTCCTGCTGCGGGTGGTGGTGTTGGTGGTGTTGGTGGTGTTGGTGGTGTTGGTGGTGGTGATGTGGCAGTCAGCCGTGTGTGTAGGTGTGGTGATGCTCGGTTGTGGCAGCTCTGATAGTGGTGCCGGACCATCAGCTGACTGTCCTCCTGGGGCGCTTGATAGCCTCAATGTGCTAAAGCGCCCGTCAAAAACCCCAATCACACGACTGTCCTCCTGGGACAGAGTCGGCGGCTGGCTTTGTTGACCGCCCGCTCGACGGCGAACCCGGCAGGCGTGACCTCGGTCGACATTAGCATCAGTTCGTATCCGGCGTATTGATCCGTGAAGCTGATCATCTCTATGGTCGAGACGCGTTGACCTCATTGTTGAAGAGTTACTGTGCGGCGTATTCCATTCGCATTTAATCGGCTCTTCTGTCTCTTGTCTATCAAGCCAAGATATACTGAAACGGAACCTACTGAAATCTCCGATAGTCCTCGTGTCATCAAACCTGAGCAGTTGCGGTGCCGGTGAGTTGCTGAGGAGTTGCTGAGCAGTTGCGGTGCCTCCAAGCTCAAATCATGGTGCCATCGATCTACTGCAACCCCCAGTGCAGCAGACCGCCGCCACGGCTGGCTGGCTGCTGCTGTCACGCCAGGGCTCGTGAACACGCCACCACCGCAGTCGCCGCTGGTCGGTCACGTGATGCCGTCAGTTGCGATGTCACATGGTCACGTGACGAGGTGTCGGTCTCGACGCCCGGTGGTGGCCGTGCGCGTGTGATTGTCGGGTTAGCGCCGGTTGGCGCCGTTACCGCAGTGGCGTCGTGATGCTGTTTGTGATGTCGGCCTGGTGCTCGCCGCCGGCAGAAGGCAGTAGTTTGGTTTTATCGCCGGCTGATATCATGCCGGTCGTTATGTTTATGTGTGGGGAGGGGATGCCGGTGTCGTCTCGCGCCGGTGGCAGTTGGCACACGTGCGTGACACGTTACGCCCGTGCTGGCGGTCCCCATTGGTGGCGGTCCCGGCTGCCTCCCTCCCCAGCCGGACACGTGCGGGCCGGCCGGACTGTCAGTCCTGTCCCTGCCGTTCGCGCCCGTAGGCAGGAGCGGCCCCGTGGTGTGGGCTGCGCCGTGTCGCCGCCTCCGGGACTCAGCGGCGGCGGCGGGATGACGTTGTCGTCACGGTGCGCGGATGACGAGTTCGTCTTCGTCCGCTGGCGGTGAGACCGGTGCTGGTAGTGGTCGTTTCGTCCGCTGGCAGTGGACGAGGCGGTGGAGTAGTGCCTGTAGTGGCCGTGCCGGTAGTCTTCGTTTGCTGTCGGTGGTGGCTGTGTTGGCGGTGGTGTTGCTGGCGGTGGTAGCTGTGGTGGTGGCGGTGCTGGCAGTGTGCGCAGCGGAGTGACACCGCGACGTTCGCTGTTTAACGACCCGGTGTGCTGTGGGTCTCTCCAGCCCGCCGCGGCCTGGGTGCCACCGCCTGGCGGCACTGCTAAGCCCCGGTCAATAGTGGAGTCGGTGGTCTGGTGACGGTGCTGCGGTTGGCAGGGCTCTGTAAATCATCAGGCCAGGTGGCGGTTAGGCAGCTCGAGATGGAATCGCGCTAATGTGGCCCGATATAGGGGAAAATGTGCTAGTCATAGTGGCGGAGGCCTTGTGGCGGCGTAGAGCAACACTGCTCTGATCGATAACTAGGGTCAATGTGTATCCAGCCACCGCAGACATAACGTGTGCTGTTGTCTCCTGCCTGGGGTACCCCACGGCCGACACACCTGTGAGTTTCGGCCGCGGTGCCACCGCTCCGTCAGCTGAGGCGGGCGCTGTCTATCTGTCAGCCGGGCCGCCGCCACGCCGGGAGATGCCGCCGATTAGATCGGCCGGATCTCCATAACTGGAGAGGCGGACATGGACCGACGCGGAACTGGGCGCCGACTGCGACCTTGTCTGCCGCCGCCGCCGCCGAGTCCGTCCCGAGTCCTTCCCGAGTCCTTCCCGCGCCCGTCCCGCGCCCGTCCCGCGCCCGTCCCGCGCCCGTTTGACTGCCGTGTGGGCCGGCTGATGATGAGATGTATAACGACCCGGTGGGCGTGAATTGATAACAGGACCGACGCGCCTACACTCCCAATCACAGCTGATTATCGATACACCGGCATTCATCAGCGAGCCGGGGGCGCTGTCTGTGTGAGCCAGACGGCTGTTTGAACCTGTGAGCCAGACGGCTGTTTGAACCTGTGAGCCAGACGGCTGTTTGAACCTGTGAGCCAGACGCTGTTTGAAGCTGTTGAGCCAGGACGTCGGTTTGAACCTGTGAAGCCGACGTCGGTTTGGAACCTTGTGACAGACGGCGTTTGAACCTGTGAGCCAGACGGGCGATGTTTGAACTGTGAGCCAGACGTCGTTAACCTGTGAGCCAACGGCTGTTTGAACTGTGACCAGACGGCTGTTAACCTGGAGCCAGACGCGGTTTGAAACCATGGTGAGGCCAGAGCGGGCTCGGTTTGAACCTGTGAGCCAGACGGCTGTTTTTGACCTGTGAGCAGACGGCTGTTTGTAAACCTGGAGCCGACGGCTGTTTAAACCTCGTGAGCCGACGTTGGGTTGAACCTGTGAGCCAGACGTTGGTTCGGTCTGTCTGAGCAGTGGGTGAGAGGGAGCGCAGTCGACCTGTTGCCCGTCTGGGGCGGCCGGTCCCAGACTCCGCGTCTGCCTGTGTGGGTGGCAGACGGCGCGTCCGACTCGGTGGTGTTGTGTGCCACGCTGCCTCCCAGGTCCTAACGCTGCCTCCCAGGTCCTAACGCTGCCTCCCAGGTCCGAACACTGCCTCCCAGGTCCTAACGCTGTCGTGCTGTGCGGAGAGCCAGGCCCAGGCGAGACAGCCGCGGAGACAGGCGGGCGGAGCCTTATTTGGCACTGAGGCACCGCACCTTTCCGCCGACCATACACGGCTGCCGTGCGCCGCGGCCGGCCGGAGGTCTCTGTAGAGCGCGCTGTGCCGCCGCCGACCGGAGGTCTCTGTAAGGCGCTGCGGCCGCGGCGACCGAGTCTCTGTAGAGTGCGCTGCGCGCGGGCCGGGCCGGAGGTCTACTGTAGAGCGCGCTGTGCCGCCGCGACCGGAGGTCCTCGTGTGAAGCGCGCTGTGCACGCGGGCCGACCGGAGGTCTGTTAGAACGCGCTGATGGCCGCGGCCGACCGGAGGTCTCTGCTAGGCGCGCTGTTGCGTGCCGGGACCGGAGGTCTCTGTAGAGCGCCTGTGCCGCGGCCGAACCGGAGGTCTCTGTGAGAGCGCGCTGTTGCTGGGCGACCGGGAGGGTCTCTGTAGAGCCGCTGTGCCCCCGGCCACCGGACGTTCTTGTAGAGCGCGCTGTGCCCGGCCGACGCGAGTCTCTGTAAGGCGCGCTGCGGCCCGGCGACCCGGAGGTCTCTTAGAGCGAGAGCAGCACCGCCCGCCATGCGTTCCGCTCTCCTGCTGTCTCCCTCTCCGCTGCATGGTGGTGGGCCGATAAGTCGCCAGACAACAGTAGCGGTGCCCTCAAATATCATTAACCCTGACGATATGTGGGCGGCAGCGGCGGCCGCCCGTCACTCCATACTCGGCCTGACTGTTCCTCCCGCTGCTTTAATTCGCCGGTGATTCATGTCCAGCTGACCGGCATAGTCATCATCCCGACTTGTGCTTTTATTTCCCTCTGCGGTGACTGAGTGGACTGGACCGGCTGAGCGGGCCACCAGAGTGCGCCAGCTGTAAACGGGCTCGACCACGGGAGATCAGCCGCCGCAGATTAAGCCGCCTGTGGCCGCGTGCCGAGTAACCCGCCAGTAAAGTCGAGCTGAGCTGCGGGACCTAGTCGGCCGGCGAGACTGCGGGACCAGTCTGCCGAGTCCGAGCTGCGGGACCAGTCTTCGAGCGAGCCTGCGGGACCCAGTCTGTCGAGCCGAACTGCGGGAGCCTCATCTGCCGAGCTGAGTCGGGGACCCAGTCTGTCGAGCCGAGCTGCGGACCCCAGTCTGTTCGAGCCGGCTGCGGGACCTAGTCTGTCGAGCCGAGCTGCGGGACTAGTACTGTCGGCCGAGCTGGCGGGACTAGTCTGTCGAGCCGAGCTGCGGGACTAGTCTGTCGGCCGAGCGCGGGACTAGTCTGTCGAGGCCGAGCTGCGGTCTAGTCCTGTCGAGCCGAGTGCGGGACTAGTTGTCGAGCGAGCTGCGGGACCTAGTCTTCCGGCCGACTGCGGGACCTAGTCTGTCGAGCCGGCTGCGGTCCTAGTCTGTCGAGCCGGCTGCGGGACCTAGTGTGGCCGAGCTGCGCGTCTAGTCTGTGAGCCGAGCTGCGGAACTAGTTGTCGAGGCCGAGCTGCGGGACCTTAGTCTGTCGGCCGACTGCGGGCCTAGTCTGTTGGAGCTGAGCTGCGGGCTAGTCTGTCGAGCTGAGCTGCGGGGAACCTTAGTCCTGTCGAGCTGAGCTGCGGACCTAGTTGCCGAGGAGCTGCGACCTAGTCTGTTGAGCCGAGCTGCGGGACCTAGTCTGTTGAGCCGAGCTGCGGGACCTAGTCTGCCGAGCCGAGCTGCGGGACCTAGTCTGTCGAGCCGAGCTGCGGGACCTAGTCTGCCCCGATCTACCAGGCCGGGGGAGACAGCTTTGCTCGTGCCGGGGTTCAGACCGGGTGGCGGTACTGCCGCCTAGCTGGCGGTGGGTTCAACGATGCGATACTCCGGATGCTGTCTTAGATCGCTTCGAGAGGCCAATGCTGTTTTGTAAACTGACCAGATTAACTCTGTTCGGTCAGGTTTCGCGCTTTGCTGCGACGACGTGTTGTCGTTCTGTGTGTTGGTTTGTGCGCTTGACGTCGTTTCATGTGCTCGCCGTTTGTCTGACTCTCGGATCATGTGCTTGTCTCTGCAGTGAGGAGGGGCCGGCGCCGGGGCTGCCGCGTCAGCTGGTCTCCGTCAAGTCGGACCTGATCGCCTTCTCGCCGGGGAAGGAGCCAGCCGAGGCGTCCTCCACGCCGCCGGCCACCGCCGCCGCCGCCCCCGCCTCGGACCTCAGTTCAGCGACACCCCCGACACCTTTCTCCGCCGCCGCCGCAGCCGACAGCAATGTCTCCCAGCTGCTGAAGAAGCAGGAGCTCCACTTCCAGGACCAGGTGAGGAGGGAGGAAGTCCTGACGTCAGAGATTGAATGCTGTCAAATGAGTCGGAGGGAGAGGGCGTCAGTTGAAGGTAATGACGCTCGCATAAAGAAATCCGAGGCCCGCCTTATTTGAATAATAGAGTTCCTGTTCGTTCAATAATCTGGTGATGGTATCTCGTGTTCCCTTTTGTATCGATAGCCTGGATTGTAATACATTACGTTTTTTATCGAGCTTTGTATAACCTCAAGCTGACCTTGATTTGACGTAGCATTTCTCGCTGCTCTCTCGTTTAGCTCCTGAAGCGAGATCGGGAGATGACCGCGATGAAGAACGCCAACGCCAAGCTGATCCAGCAGGCGGGGAATAACAAGCCGGAGAAGGTGAGCGAGCGACTGCCGCCTCCAGTCACACTTCAGCCTCTGTTACGCTCTGCAATGGCCGCCTAGTGATCCACACGCTGTACACGACACAGGGAGGGAGAGGGAGACATTAGACAAGGAGAGGGGGACACGATCTGAGAAAGGGAGAGGGAGACACCCGAGAAAAGTAGAGGGAGACACGACCCGAGAAAGGAACAGGAAGACATAACCCGAGGAAGGGAGAGGGAGACATTACCCAGAGAAGGACAGGGAGACGTGACCCGAGACCAGGGGAATGAGAACTGGTTGGCGTCTGACCCAGCCGCCAGTTGAGGCCTCACACGGCACAATGCCCGGCGGCGATCCAGCGACTCTGTAGCGGCGGCGGTGGTGCCGGCCCTCTGTGCTGCAGTCAGTGACGTATGGTGGGGTTAATTCGCCGCTGCGACCGCTATGTTTTGCCCCTCTGTCGCTGTCGCCGGGCTGCGGCGGCCACAAGAAGTGGTGTGTGCCACTGCTGAGGAGATGTGTGTGCGACCGTCAGTCGGAGACGGGGCGTCAGTTGAGGGCTTTGTGACGGCGGAGGGTCCGGTGACGGCGGACTAATGGGTCTCAGCGGGATACACAGGGTCAGGACAGGACAGAGGGACAGGTCAGTGGACAGGGTCGGCCCTGTACAGAGGGACAGGACAGAGCCGGCCCGGACAGAGGGACAGGACAGAGCCGGCCTGGACAGAGGGACAGGACAGAGCCGGCCCAGGACAGATAGGGCCGGCCCTAACAGACAGGACAGGGCCGGCCTGGACAGAGGGACAGGACAGAGCCGGTCCGGACAGAGGGACAGGATAGGGCCGGCCGGTACAGAGGGTCAGGGCCGGCCCCGGACAGAAGTTCAGGACAGGGCGGGAACAGACAGGACAGGGCCGGCCTGGACAGAGGGACAGAGGGTCAGGACAGGGCGGGACAGAGGATCAGGACAGGGCCGGGACAGAGGATCAGGACAGGGCCGGGACAGAGGGTCAGGACAGGGCCGGCCCGGACACAGGGACAGGACAGGGCCGGCCGGGACAGAGGGTCAGGCCGGGACACAGTGTTAAAAACAGGGCCGGCCCGGTCACGGCCGGGACACAGTAGGGAATTAGTCGGAAACACAGACCGCGGTACGGACACAGACAATAAGCTGCCGTGCTACTTCGATCTTCAGTTCTGGTCTAACGGTCTGATTCAGCAGCTCACTGAATGCCGTGTGTTTGGTTCAGCTCAGTTATCACTGTGAAAATCGCCGACTCAACCTTAGCCGATGGCATCTCCGTGTGCGGCTGACTACCGGCCGCCACCGCCAGATGGCACTGCTTGTCAGTCGGTGTGCGGTCGACTCGCGTATCAATAGTTCCTCCGTCTGGCGGCAGACGGCAGTAGCGTCTAGTTCATGTGGCGGCCGTCAGGTGTCAGCAGTGTCCTCTGTCTCCCTCCTGCAGCTGCTGGAGCGGTCGACCCACCTGCTGGTGATGCTGACTAAGGAGAACGGCCAGCTTCGCCGTGAGCTGAAGACGAGGTTGCCGCAGCTGGCGGCCGAGCGGGACGAGGCCGGCGGTAAGTGGGCAACGCCGAGGCCATGTTGCTCGACCTTCAAGGTGAGAGGGAGAGGGACACTGGTGAGAGGGGGAGGGAAGGCCATGATGAAGAGCGGAGAAGAAATCACAGCTGCCTGTGGACGTAGGTGCGCTGGGATTTGTCGCTGCCATCTTGTGTGGGGATCCTGTGTTGATGTCTAAGAGCACGGTATTGTAAGAGAATCTCTACAGAACAGTCTCGTTAGGGTTGTCTGTAGTCGGCTTTACACCCATTACATCCCTTATGTTGCCCCCCAGCTCAAACGGTCATATATAGCACCCGTTTGGTCTCGTATAGTCTTGCTTAACTAAATCCGATAGTCCTGCTTGGCGATCAGGACGGACGAGTGACGGTGTCGATGCCCGCCTGATATCTGTGTCCGCCCGCCGTCTGACGCTTTCGTCGTCCTCCACCCCTCCGCAGGAAGTACGAGAAGAGCAAGTCGGTGCTGCAGGAGCACCGGCGCTGCGCCGAGCAGAACGATGGCGCGTGCCAGGAGGCGCGGGAGCGGGCCGTCCGGGAGAAGCAGCGCTATGACATGCTGCAGCAGCACTCCGAGGACGCGCACTCGAGGTGAGCTGGGAGCGTGGGGAGAGGGGAGTGAGTGCAATGGAGGGTGGGTATGCTGACGTGTACGCACAGCACAGGTTGAGATACGCACAGCAGTGGATGTTGGCAGGGGGTATAATGAAGTGGCAGATCAGTGGACTGGTACTGCCGGGTGCGAGCTGATGCAGTGATGATATTTCAGGGAGTGGATTTGTCATGTTACTAACATAGTCTGTTTTTCCTAACATATCCACCCGGTTGGTCGAAAACCGATCACCAGGGAGGTGGTCTTACATCCGGTAATTTGGCCGGGAACGAAATATTGACGTTAATCCGGTTTATGTGAATCCGGACAGGGCAAGCGAGGGAGGGACCTAGTTTTACGTTAAAATATATTAAGTAAAACCTAATACTAATATTAGCTATCTAAGTTAATTTATTTCTTCTTTGTATTCGTCACATTCACGTTGACATCACATTCACATGTATATTTGAAGGCGGTCCAGCCTCATTGCCGCGTCAGAACCGACTCTGCTGACCCGTCTAACAGAATCTGGGGGCGCTGTCCCGTCTCACGCTGTACTCTGACCCTGCGTATTATCTCCGTCCACAGGCTGCAGGCTGACCTGGAGGTGGCCGAGAAGGGGCACAAGACGGAGCTGTTGACGCTGAAAGCCAAACTGCAGCTGGCAGAGAACCGCGAGGCCAAACTGGAGCGAGAGAACCGCGAGATCACCGCCATTTGCGACGAGCTCATACAGAAGATGGGCGGCGCTCACTGACCGCCGCCACTGATGCATGGCTCGGCGTCCGGTGGCGCCACCTGCGTAAACACAACTTCCTCCGCTGGGCGACAGATGGCGCGGCCGGTCGGCTGCGTCTAGTGAAGTGCCTAAGGCTGATGGCCGGCCGGGACGGGCCGCGCGGTGATGTGACTGACGACTAATCCTCTCGAACTAAGGCCCTGACTAACGCCAGGCGCGGTCTGCGTGCGTGTGTGGAAGACATACAGAGAGACTTGTGCGTGCTGCCGTCTCGGTCGGTCGCTGTGAGTCCGCTGGTGTGTGGCGGCCTCGCCGGCCGCGCTGTGATAGTGCTGCGCGCCATAGTCCGGGAGGGACGCGTACTGTGAGGTGTGAACATTCCGTACGCCACAGCTGCGGCGGTCCAGTGAGTGCCACAGACGGGACGGGTCACGGACCCGCGTCTGAGGACGCTAGCCAAGACTATGAACGATCAGCCCGCCTCGCGTGTTGAACCGTGACAGCAGCCTCCCTTTTCTGGGATGTTCATATAACTTGACGGCTTCGAACGGGAGGTGTGAACGTGATGAGACGTAACAGTGTAGATTTGCCCATTGTGTAACACTAATCGCTTGTAAGATGTTCGTACACTATTCGTCTTCTGGAGCTGTTGCGCAGGACTGCGAAGAATATCTTATTTTTGCTGTTATTGAATAAATGAAACTTCCTGTCATCGGAAGTTGGTTTGTGGTTCGTGTGGTGAACAGAAGTGGGAACGAGTGGTATAGCCATGGCTACTGGTCTGCAGGAAAGTCGAGTCGTGTCTCGTTGTTATCCCAAATGACTACTGGTCTCGTTCCACAAGCCATTAGCTGTTTATCGACCGAAATAAGCAGTGATTTCGACAGCAATGGGCACAATTGGGGATCCATTCTTTAAGATAACCAGGCCAATGTCAAGCTCCCGGGGATCCGGGGCCCAGTCTTACCATCCCTCCTTTTGTGTATCCTGCATCCATCACAAACAGCTGACTGCATGCCCGCCCAATACCCATATATGGTCTGGGTGGCGTACTTGGGGCATAGGCTAGCATTGGACTAGTATTTACATGGATGAGAGGTATTTAGATACTTGCCACTATGACTAGATGCTGTTACGTATAGCTGATGCATACCCCATTTCTTGAATTGTGTCCGCTTTGAGTGCTCTCCAGCTTCATACGCCATCCATTATGTAAAAAATCACAGCTTTGACCTGAGCACCAGCTTTATCTAAAAATCCAATATCACGTGAAATATTCAGCGTTTTCCTATTCTTTGATACTATCCATGGATTTAATATTCGCCGCTAGGTGGCAGTGACGCATTGACGGCATCCACGGCACTTGGTAAGATTGGGCCCGGGTGGCTTGGTCGGCAGGGCGCCGGGCTCGGAATCCATGGGTCCCGTGTTGTAGTCTGGCGACTGGCGAGGTCGTTCGGTTCGCCGCCTGTGTCAGCGTGGGAGACCCCAGCGATAAATAACATCAGCCGGGCGGTCGTAAAGCACAATCCTGACAGATGGCAGCACCGTCACTCTTCTCCCGTTTATCTCGCGAGTCGCGACATGTCGATATACCCAAAGCGATATATCCAACTCCTGCCCATATTCTCCCTTTTAAAAACATCACCCATTTTCATCCGTTTATGTTGTTTTGATTTTACCCTTCAATATTGGCTTAATTATGATAAAGGCTGCTCCAGACTGAGCCTCGCATGCGGGTGCGAGTCTCCGGGGTGGTAGATATTGGGCCGTCGCGCCTCTAACCTCTTAACACAGAGCAGTTACAATTGGAGTGACTTAAAAATACGACTGGACCAAGTGGGATAAACTTTGAGAAGGTTAGAGGTGCGACGGGAACAGGCCCAATCCCAATGTGCTCACTTTGAGATAGTTGTGTCCGGGTGGCGGGTGTCTTGCGTATTGGAAAGGTTGCATCTGGCACGCCTAAGATACCCTATATATAAATATATTATATATATAGTATATATATATATATTATATAGTATATATATATACTATATATAATATTATATACTATAATATACTATAATATATAATATATATAAATATATATATATATATAATATAAATTTTTATATATATATTTATAATAATAGTATATATATATATATAGTATATATATATGCACATAATATATAGTATATAATATATATATAGTTCATATTATATATTTTAATTATATATATTTATATTATAGTATATTATATATATATATATATATATTATATTCTTGTTAAACAAGTTGATTAAAATTGACCGTAGAATTCGCTTTTTTTCACGCTTCTTTTTGAAAGTTTTTTCTATTTTACGTACCAGCGCTTTTTTCTTCGTTGGTTAGGTTAAAGATAAAGATCTCCAAAGGCACATTTACTTCTATTGTCGACATGTTTTCAAATAGAACTAAGCTTATCCAATTTTCAAGACATTTTTAAGCTGAATGCCGATGGTAAAGTACCAAGTTGCACTCTAAAACAATACTTAAACATAGCACGAGCTAAATTTCTATAACATCTCACGTAGGAACAGCACATTTACATAATACACATGCACATAATATCCGGGCAGGGGCGCTTGATAGGGCAGGGCGCTTTATACAGGCGCTTGATGTTAGTGTCCGATACGCGTTAATGCTTATGTGCATGTGTATAGGTAAAAATGTGCGTTCCCTAACGTGAGATGTTTAACGAAATTTAGCTCGAGGGGGGGTGGCTATTTTAAGTATTTTAAGAGTAGCAACTTTGTTACTTACCATCGAGCATTCCAGCTTAAAATGTCTTGAAATGGATAGCTTAGTCTATTTGAACATGTCGACAATTATAAAGTAAATGTCTTGGAGATCTTATCTATAACCTAACCAACGAGAGAAAGCCGCCTGGAACGTAAAATAGAAAAACTTCAAAAAGAAGCGTGAACAAAAAGCGAATTTCTACGGTCATATTTAATCAATAACTTGTTTACAAGAAGCTAATCTTTGGCCGAAATAACAATATATAATATATATATTATATATATATAATATAGTATATATATATATTATATATTATATAATATAATATAGATATAGCCCAAGGCCCCTGATATAGATACTAACGGCTCAAGGCCTAGATACTGCTAGATAAGCCCAATGCATGGCCCAGGGCACGCCTGAATAGTGGAATAACCGCCTGATAGTGGTAATAATAGTGTAGTTATTATTATCTGTCAATATTGTTCAATTTCATTCTTTAAATTTTCGAAAAACGTTCGCGGGATGAAATACCACACCACGCAACCTCGCACTGCCGTGTCGATGGTTTCAACCTCTTGTAGTTTCTCCAAAGATGAATAATAAAATGACAATATTTTACACAGAATATAGCCTATGGCGTTGTCAGTCTGCAACTTTTTCGAACAACACGCAGCCCAACCGCAACCCGACCTAACAACCAAGGAAAGTGAAATATTTGCCACCGCTCCCCACCGCAGACTCGCACTCCACAATGCGAGGCTCAGTGGTGGGAACAATGCTTTAAGACTGCGGTGAATGCAAATTAAAAGTGAACTGGTAAAAAACACGGAAGCACCACTTGCTCCATAATATGGCCGTGTGCTGCCCCCTGGCCGAGACTACCTTCAATGCCGCTTGATATAATGGTTACCGAACCTAGGTCTTGGTCAGTCTCTACCGTCTTTTCCCCGACTCTCGATTCCCAATTCCCGTTCTCCCGTCTCCGCATATCCCGTCTTCCCGTCTCCCGTCTCCCGTCTCGCCGTCTCCCGTCTTCCCGTTCTTCCCGTCTCCCATCTCCCTCTCCCATCTCGCCATCTCCCATCCTCCCATTCCCATCTCCCATCTCCCAATTTCCGTCTCCCGTCTCCTCTTCTCTATCCTACCCTCCCATAATCCAGTCCCATCTCCATCTCGCTGATAACAGAAGAAACAGAGCAGAACACACTACATACACCCGACTCCGGTGCAGCAGTGTGACATTGCGCAGCTTTCCTACGGCCAAGAAGCACAAACAGCGCGATCGAGCGACAGACGGAGAAATCTGCTCATCCCTCGTCTGTCCAACGCACTCTGCCGTTCCCCAGCCGCCTGAGGCTGGAAACCAACCGACCGATAAAGTCAATGGTGCGGGTAACTGGTAAGCGCGCGTACGTCGCCGGCGCGCGCTTTATGACGTGCTGCCGGTATACGGTGCCGCCGCCGGGAGGAGTAATTTACAGCCTGATCGCACCGCTGGAAACGGACGCAGCACCGGAGAGAAAGTGGCGAGAGAGAAACACGGGTCAGGGCGTCACGTCTCCGAAACACGGTGGTGGCTAAAAGTGCCTCGTTAGTCATATCCGGTGTTGACATGGTCGTTTAAGAGTGTTTTAGAGCTGGCCTCACGAGCCATTTGAGAATGTCATTACAAGTCGAATCGAAATCTCGTATTATTGGATATCTCATATCAGCATTTCAGCGCCATCGTCCAGTATCTATTGTTAAGCAAATGGTGATAGTTACAGTCGAGATAGCCTTCAATTTGTCTAGCCTTCAGGCCACTTTGTCCCCAATTACGAACACATTTTCAGCAACCAGATGAACAATGGCTACCAGTTATTCCATTAACCACCTGCTGATAGTTTCGTCACGCACGTTCGTCTCCTCTGAGGACAGCAGGCAGCAGCACTCCAGGCTCCAGCAGAGGACCACTCGCTGGTCTGTAGGATGGAGACATTTGGCTTCTGGTTCCCGTGGAGAGTGGCGCGCTCTGAGGAATTTCGCCGCGCGCTCCGGGGAGTTTCGCCGTGATCCGGCGTCGATGCCGGTCTTGGTACAAACCAGTGCCGGCCGGCAGGCTCCTGATCCGCCTGATCCAAATTGGGCCTTTCGGAAAGTCGTCTGCTAAATAAATGGACAGCGATGGCGGAGATAATTAGCCTGTTCCCGTCGTACCTTTAACCTCCTCGAAGTTGCTCCCACTTGGCCCAGTCGTATTCTTTAACGCAGAGCAGTTACAGTTGCAGCAACTTAGAGGAGGTTAGAGGCGGTTAGAGGCGCGACAGGAACAGGCCCAATATCGGCTTTAACCTAGCATTGACTAGGGTCTGATCTAAACACCATTGACCAAGGACGCAGGAACCGGGGGGCAAGGGGGCAGCGCCCCCCCCCCCCAACTTTTTTCGAGGAGGGGGTCGCCCCCCCCCCCCACAACTTTTCTGAGGATCGGAACTCTTCCGTTAGCAGTTTTCTGATTAATAAAATCGTTGAAAAGTAATCACTATCAATGTTGGTAAGAAAAAAAGTACTTGTTCATTATGAATGCTTGAAATTTATAGGACAGGGATCTAGTTATGATTGCTTTCCCAGTCGAATGTGAAGGCTGTTTAGTCATTTTTAAGGATAAAGTTAAACCTGAATTGGTGAAAACTTCAGAAAATTGGGTTAGGATATTACCAGCACCGTAGACGTCAACACATTAATTCCAAACGATCTATTCTAAACCCATATGGAAACTTTAATGACGTCAGCAATTTTAGAGTTTTGCACTTCGTGATTACAGTTACGATTGCAATGACGATGTTCATTTTGCCACCTACCTATGTTTATTTGTTTCTCGATTAAAAAAAAAAACATCTTCAGACACAAATTGTGTCAATTTGAAAAGAAAAAGCACAATTTGAATTTGTGGTGTTTAAACATCAAAGTTTCCTACAAAGATCTGATAAAATGCCATTTTAACCGAAAATTATTTCCTTTTCTTTGTCACGTTTTCGCTGCTGGCCTACTGACATCTCGATTTTCCCACCATCGTTTGGGTTATTATTACCTTTATGTATTTTTAACTGAGGATTTCTTTATGTGTGATAATACATGTCGTTGAATATCACGGCCCGCATAATATTTAACGACATTTAATACCAAATGTGTTTCATAAATTTTGAGTGAATAAGACCTAATATTGTAATCCTAAGGCATAACAAATTGTTAAGAGGAAGCTCTTTTACCTACTGTGGGTCGCCCACTTTAATGAATATTCACAGAGGGGCAACGGGCCCTCCCCCGTTCGCCGCCTATGAATTCTGAGGATGACGTCAAGATAGCAGCCCATTCCTTCCTTCGATCCATGTTATCATCCGGCCATTCCTGAGACCCAGGTGTCGATTTGTGTTAAGTGACCTCTCAGGGTCAGCCCGAGGTCAGCCGAGGTCACCACAATGTGTTGTCATTAACTCTCGAATGAAATCTAGTTAAATAAAGTGGAAACCGCCACCAATGTGTACAAGTGGAACAAATCGGGTATATGGGAGACGTGTCTCGACGAGACACGTCTCCCCATTTGCAACATTGACCTATTGGGTTACCACTAAGATCTTGACCAGAGGTCAATTTCTAAGTTGACCTTAACCGGTCATCGGTGGAATACGATTTAAGCGCCTTGTGGAGCGCGACCAACACGCGATGGCCGTCAAAATTATAAGTCATTTAATCTTATTAGGTAACAAAATACTAGTGATAAAAACTGATTTGAATCAAAAATAACCTTTCCTGACCATTTGTTGGTCTCAGGAGCCCTAAACTATTGACAATGAATATAAATTGTATGGACCCGTAGGCGATTTGGGCCATTTTTCAAGCGCTTTCAAGTTCGCTTCCGTTTGTTCCTGAGCTATCATAGTTCGCAGACTATTTGGGGGTATTCCTGGAGGCAAAGACTCTGAAAGTTGAAATATCTACCTTTGATGACCTTCTGGTGACCGTAATATTAACATGTAAAAGAAATTACCGCAATTAGTTTCCAAATACCTTTTGATCGCAGCTTTTTGAATGGTGTTGCCTTTCTCCGGCACGGCGAAGGTGGCGCCGAGCACGGCAGGCGCGGGTTAAACGCATAAGCAGTCCAAAAATCGGTACCTATGATTCATGTATCCGACACTTGTAAGTATCATTCTTAGTCTTGTATAAATATCAGGCTAAAACTCAGATTATGAATGATCTTAAATCGGTTCAAAGTCATCCGAGGTCACGAGAGGTCAAACTGCTGATTACGGTCATTAGGCGTTGTAGGTAGGTACCTACTACATGTTTATTGGCTATTGTTTGCGTCTAGAGCGTAACAAAGTTAAAGCGATATTAATTTCAAATAACTCAAAGTGTAAAGCAAAAACGCAAATGCATTTTATATCCACGGTAGGTAATGCCCGTCGCAAAGTGGGCTCGATTTTTTGGGTCTTTGGAAGCGTCATAATTGTCAGTCAGTTTGAATGGCCATCAACTTTCAAATTTTGCACACGTCAAATCTTGTAATGTTTTTCGTTATATTTTGCTCTATCTGACATGTTTCTATGATATGAAATTCATGTTTAAACATTGTGAGATTTTGGAAAAATATGAAAAATTCCAAATTTCCAATTTTTCATCATATTTTTTTTTGTTTTAATCAGGTAACAAGCAGTATGTCATAGTCGATCTATTTGTCAGTCAAATACAGTATCAAAATACCTGTATGTGGACGAGTTAGTGGCGTAAATAGTAATAACTACAACCATATAAGTGACTGAGTAGTTCAATCGGGCAGAAATTCTGAGTGAGGCAGTGTATTTCCGGCTGAGTACTCGTTGGCAGGCTAAAATCCTGTCCCCCCAACTTGAACATACTTCCTGCGTCCCTGCCATTGACTGTAGGGGAGAGGGGTTAAACTCCCTCCTGGTAAACGCTGCGTTATTCGAAAAGCCAATCATTGATGAGCCGTCTAAAGGTCATATGTAGTTCGCGTTCCCTCTGTCATATAGGCTTGGATTCAGTCTCCTTATATTAGCTCCACAGTACACAAGTACAGCACGAGACCAGCCCATGCCCTCGCCGCCGCCCAGCCTCAACTGACCCGCCCTCGCCGGGGCTCGACCCTGGGCCGGTAACTCGACCACGTGACCGGGCCGCGGCGATCACCCACGGTGACTCGGCTGACCCCGCAGGCACATGACTCCGGGCCGGGGCGGCCGGAAGACGGCGCCCGCGTCCTCCGCAACACTTAACACGTAATCCTTACACATATTCGAAAATTTAGGAATTGGAGGTCAACATATTAGTGTCTAAGGGTGGCGAGTCAAAGTCAAAATCGAGACATATTCCAGGTTGGTGGACCCATACCTTTCCATTCCAGAGCCTTTAGAGTTGGCAACCCATGATGCACCCAAAAGTGCTCGCTTTAGAGGGTGGGATGATACACATAGCTAAAATTTATATTTTTGACAAAGGTCAAGATTCAAGGTTATGGTCAGGTTCAAAAAAGGTAACCATCCGCAAAAGACTTTCGACAAGTCATGCTGACCACCTGTTTAGGGGTCTTTGTGTATACGCCTAGCCAATATGATGTGCATAATCATTGTACCTACCTTCTGAACACATTTAAGTGAAATTAGTGACAAGCTGAGGTCAAGCTCAGGTCATATGAGGTCAAAACATGAAATTGATATATGTAACAAAAAATGTTTTTACACCAATTGTATCTCAGAAATACAGTGCTGACATTTATTTTGTCTTTTTGATCACAAAAAGCCCAAAACACAATTTCAAATATGGCGTCATGTCTTACCATTCTTAGGGAGCTGACTCGTCAGGGATGGACAATATACCACCCTCCCCGATCAAGCGCGGGTTAAACGCCCCGACCCATTAAATGCCGTGTCATGAAGACTCGAGGAGGGCTAATTAACCTGTTAGGGGAGGGAGAGAGAGAGAGGGAAATGGGGAGGGAGGGGGAGCAGGGCAGGGAGTGGGGGAAGGAGAAGAGCAGAGCCACGAGAGAGAGATGAGAGAGAGAGAGAGAGGAGAGAGGATGGAGAGAGAGGATGGTAAGAGAGAGAGACCGAGCGAGGCGAGGGCGTAGGGCGAGGGCGAAGGGCTGTGGGCGCGGGCGAGGGTGAACCCGGGCGACGGGCGAGGGCGAGGGCGAGGGCGAGGGCGAGGGTGGGAGCGGGAGATATGTGATGTTTAAACGTAAGTACACTTATCCGGTTTTCTTGGTATCTCAATAGCGAACAATGGTTTATGTAGTTTGCCCTGGCCGTACATGCATAGGATAACAATGTACCTTCGGTGCCTTTCTTCCGACAGTATCAGGGACACAGCCTGGGGGTGTTATGGGGGCTAAAGCACCCCGTCCCCCGTCCCGTCTCGTGGCTCAGAGGGGTCATTAAATATAAAAGGGGGTTCCGTCCGTGGACTCAGATGGGCCTGATTTTTGGCTGTAATAAAATCGCCAATTTACCGCTAGAAAAAGCGAGTATCTCACAGGTCCAGTAAAGACCATATCAGTCACTAAGGTTCGAAAAACGCCTTTTTGGGTGATGACCGAGTGGGCGCGCTCTGGATTAAATTTGGTGTGGTCTCTCTAATTCGCCAAAAGGGAGTGCACGTCCTGTGCACTGCATCGTATGAATAAATGTTTAGATCAAAATTCGTTGACTATGGAAGACCTCGCCGGTGCAAATTATGCCGACAAAACCTATGAATTTTAACTTTGTACACTAAGTTAAATTAAACGTTGATGTTCCTATTTTCGCTCAAAGTACAATATATTTGATGTAGCTATCCAATGGTAAAAGCCCAATTTCAATTGGGACAGTGTTTACGTAGTCGTAAGCTTCCGAAAAGCGTCAGGTACGGCTGCATCGGACCGTGTCGAGCCGGGCTGGGTCGAATGCGATTTTTCTAGTAAATTTGTGCACGGGCTCACGGACGCTTCGCGCCCGCTACCGAGAAGAAAAGGATCCTCCCGAAAAGTAGGTCACTCATGAACATAATTTGGGGGTGGCATCAGCTACTAGACTAATTTGCTAAGGGGCCACTTCAGTTAGCCCCCCTCCCGTCGCAAAATCCTGGCTGCGCCCCTGGACAGTTGGCCTGTTTACTATAGTTACCGGGCGGCCGCGAGGCGCTCGTGAGGTTTCTCGTCACCGTACTATGTAGACAAGTTAGCATTCGACCCGGCTGGGCCCGACACGACCGAACGTGACGCCTTTCGGAAGGTAACAACTTTGCAATCACTGCCCCAATTGAGATTGGCCTTTCACCGTTGGATAGCCTCATTGAAGACAATTTTACTTTGAGCAGAAATATGCACATAAAAAGCTATTATTGCAGTTAGTGTACAAGTTGCAATCAATAGGTCATTTTGGTCGGGATTACTTGCTCCGGCGAAGCCTTCCATAGTCAACGAATTTGTATCTAAGCATGTATTTATACGATTAATTATGCAGTGCTCAGGACTTGCACTCTCTTTTGGCGGATTCGAGAAAGGAGATCAGGATACCTACATTAAAAACAGAGCGTGCCTGCTCGGTTATCGCTAAAAAAAAGCTGGTTGGATATGTTACGATCGACATGGCTGACTCATGCCGAACCGATATCATTTAAATTTAATATCTCCGAATACAATTTTAAAGGATCATTGTCATTGTGATTTATGATCNAGTGCCTTACCTAAACGAACTCAGTGGTGTCATCCACTTGTCTCAATCTCTTTTCTATCAAGAGTTATTAGCAAATTATATTGCTGATGACCTCAGATGACCTTGTAGAGATCACTGAGCAACAATTGCACCTTGGTTATTCAGAATTAGCTAAAATAACATGATTCTGACAGAATTAGCCTGATTCAATGCATATTTTCTGAAAAGAAACATTTGTTTCATTTCTCCGTTCACTTATTATAAATGGGGAGGTCAGGAAATTGGCCTGACCTGGTCACCGATGCAAAAAATCAGAGATACAAACAAATTGTAGGTACTTATTATCTAATAAAAATCCTGCTAGTTTCATCAAAAATTTCGGACAAAAACTGTGCTTTGGCACGATCACAAACTTTTGAAAAGGCAAGGTCGAATTGACGTGAACCTGGTGACACTGACCTGAGATAAGGCGAGAGGTCAATTTTTGCAAGTGTGGGAAATTGATGTTCAAACGGCTGTACAAAATTTGACGGCGCTGCGCGCCGCCGTTTTCCCGCTATTCCGAAACAAAAACTGAGGGAGGGTCAAAATGACCCCCACCAGGCGGGGGTTAACGTTCCATAAAAAAAGTGGTAAATGTCTTCGAAAATGTTTTTTTTTTTCTCTCAAAATTCTGCAACCATCGCACTTTTACTCATGTTTACCTGATTTGTTTCCTTTGACAGCGAGGTTATGTATAAGAAACCTGATGCAAAATGCCTGGGGCGTCAGCAACGGAGGAAGGTGGCGTCATAATGGTGGCGAACTCCCCTCCCCAGGATCGACGGATTGCCTTACCACCCCTCTTCCAGATTAGCATGATTTTAAAGAAAATAGGTTTCCTTGACAGTTGTCCTGATTTTTTTTTATTAGTCATGAAATTGAATCATCATTTTTTTTTTCATTTTGAGCTAAAAAAACGAATACGACTTTTGTTCGGACGACAGATGGATATCCGTCGAAAAATAATCATGTTTATATTTTCTCCTCCATGGGTAATGTGTCGAAAGTAGGTACTTTGCGCAGCGAGGTAATTATTTCATGGCTACGTCCCCGATGTCAAATACAACGTTGGTGGGACAAAAACAAGGGTGGTGAAGAAATATTTGTTGCCTTGCCAACTTTGTTTGCTTGACACGTCGTTATTCAAGGACGGATTCAGAACGACAAATAGGTCCTTTAGGGGCCAAATCATACAATGTATCGGATTACCATAAGCGCTTGAAAGATTTCGCTACCTTAGGCTTCAATTGGTGATTTAAAAAATTATTTGTTTTTAGTTGAAGTTCCTTTAATTTCCTTTCCATGGCTCCTTCCATAGGCAATGGCTCCTTCATGGCAATGGCCTATGAAAGGGGCCATGGCCTTCTATAAGGCCAAGATATCTGTTGGCGCGTTGCGGCTCTCTGCTAGAGAAGAGACGAAATAATTTTCCAACAAAGCGGCCTCCAGCTGATAGCTGATAAATGCACCTGTAGGTACGCCGAAATTATTATAAATCCAAACCTTATTGTTTTACGATCATTGTGGTGAATAATTATATAGTAATACAAAAAATATTGTAATTTTTCAGTGTTTTAACATTAGCATTCATAATGAAAATCACCGTAGGACTCCACCTGAAGTAAAAGTCGAAATTCGCCCAAGAAAAATGGGGTGGCTAGCCAAAATTGGTTTTGCCCCCCCAACTTTGAAATCGTTCCCGGGCCCCTGCTTATACATTTTTACCTATGATGACGTGCGTGTGTGAAAAGCCACCTCGTCTTGGACCTCATGTGTATATATTCTGAATCTGAATCTGAATCTGAATCTAGGGGCCCATTCGACGTGTTCAGGGGCCCTCTGACCCACTCTGGAGCCATTTTGAACTCCCAGGGGCCATCTGACCTGTCCATGGCCCCTCCAACCTTCCCAGGGGCCCCTACGACATTCCAAGGGGCCATCTGTGCTGGCTAGGGGCCAATTTGTCGTGTTCAGGAGGCCCTCTGACCCGCTCTCTTTCGACCTCCCCAGGGGCCCATTCGACCTGCCCACTGCCCAGGTCGCCCCCGACTTTCACAGAGGCCCCTACGACCTTTCCAGGGGCCCTATGTGCTAGATAGGGGTCCATTTGACGTGTTCAGGGGACCCTCTGACTCGCTCAGGGGCCCCTATAACCTGCCCAGGGGCCCCTATGACCTACCCAGGGGTCCTTTTTGCTGTTTAGGGGCTCACTTGACGTGTTTAAGGGCCTCTCTGACCCACTCTGGGGCCATTTCTAACTCCCCATCCCCATGGGCCCATCTGACCTGCCCAGAGGACCCTCCGACCTTCCCAGTGGTCCCTACGACCGTTCCAGGGGTGCTACGACCTTCCCTGAGGCCCTCTGTGCTGACTAGGGGCCCATTCGACGTGTTCAGAGGGCCCTTTGACCCACTCGGCCCTTCCGGCTTGTTCAGAGCCCCTTTGACATGAGCTCTTTGACTCTTGTGAATGTCCGAGGGTCCTTTTGGTCTTTCAGAGAGGGTCCTGGTGGCCTTAAAGAACCTCTGAAGTGCTTTAAACTCTTTAAAGACCACGTTTTGCGTGATCTTGGACCCATGATACCACGCTTCGTGCGGTATATCAAGCAGCTGTTGGACGAATTCAGTATTTTTAATGTAAGGGGGCTTCTAGGAATTCAGGTGGTGCAAAATAGGTGTTTTGCACCCCCTCACGATTTTCAGGGTGTGCAACTGCACACCCTGCCCCCGGAATCTGCAGCCCCTGTTAGGGGCGATCCACTTGAAAAGAGGGACGCTGCAGAATTCTTGCGCGCACTTAACGATGAAGATCTTTATTTTTGCTCAAGGACTCTATAAATTAGAAATATTGAAATGGGGCGCATTACCCCGGGGTGCGCTTTGCCCCGGTCTACCCTATAGCCTGAGATGGTCCCGAGACAGTCTTAGAGAACATGCAGCTCTCTCGCCCGCCAGGCTGGCTAAAAGGGACCCATCTGACGGTTGAGGGGCAACTGTCCTTCCTGCCCCCTCCCCCCTGTGGCGCCGGCCCTGGCTAAATAAGACAGGCAGTATGCACCCCGCATCCAAAGTCAGGGGCAATATCCGTGGATCCTCATGGCCACCTAGCGTGCATTAGCATAACTGGCACTGTGTTTCTCCACCGCTAGATGTCAGTAATCCCAAAGCTTCGCGACGAGAACGAAATTAACCGTAGTCAGCGCAGGAATCGATCTGCGCGCTCAACAGGTGTCAGCAGTGTCTTCAAAAGCGGCCCCGATGTAAACACTCGGCCAGCGTGAGGCGTTCATGGGTGGAGAGCGCGCCACTCCGCGGCGAAAGTTCATGGGAGGCGTGCCTGCTTGCTGGTGCACTTTGTGATGCTATAGTGGTGCGACAGGTGAGAAGTGACCAGTGTTTCGAGTGTGCGGGCTGTGGTGGCGCGATGGCGACCGTCCAGGAGCTGCAGTCGCTTCTGTTGAAGCGAGATGAACGAATTGCCCAGCTGGAGGGGCTGCTCAACAGGAACGGGCAGGACATCATAGAGCTGAAATCGCAGCTGGATAAGTATCAGAGTGTGTTCTCATTCCAAACGATGGGCACCAGCAAGAAGAATATGACCAGCCGGAGGAAACAGCGAGCTCAGGGAATATCGGCGGAGCCGCAGAACTTCAGGACCATCCAAGACCTCAGCTCTTTGAGCCAGCAGAAGTTCCCAGAGTTCCCCAAAAATGACAGGTCAGTCCCCGGTTTGGGTCAGGTCAGCACCAGATGAGTGCATCATGCGGTGTGGACGTGGGAAGCCAGATTCAGACCCTGGAAGCTCTGGTGACAGGGTATAAATATCACCAAGGTCAAGGTGTAGGTAGTACCTGGTAGGTACAATTCTGGGTAATACTTCAGCAACGCACCTCACTCAGCCTACCATATTCACATGAGTGGGTGAAGAAGTAGAGTTTTTGTGACAGTTTTTTTTCACACATTTTTACCTTACACATAAGACTTTTGAACACCCTTTTTAAGAGGGCTTCAGTCGAGAATGGCCTGCAATGCGTTCATTTGACCAGTTTTTGCTGGATTTTGCTCTATCCGGTTTTGTTGGAATTTAAGGATTGCAGTTCTCGCCCTACCCTGAATTTATTCTGAATATCACAAATTATGCTCAGTTTATCCTTGGATCTTAAATTTAAATCAAGCAAATGCCACCAACAGGCTAACACCGTTCAAGTAGTCAAGCGTGTTAAGCACTCTTATTTAATTATTGTATTTTGGAGTTCAAGGGTTTGTGGTTGAGTGAATATATTGTGTGCTTTAGTTACATAATCCACCAAGCTGTACTGTACCGACAGGATTCTTGCAGGAATTCTTACAGGCTGTATTTTTCTTTGAGCTGACTTGACAATTACACACATACACACATAATATTTAACATGCCTTTTGATATTTCCTTTTCCCATCATTCACATTGAGATAAGATTCCTAACATTTAAATAGAATCAGGCGATTGTTTGATTTGTATGGAAACAATTATTCGATTTTAGCTCCAACTTGAGTATTCCAGACTTGTATATTTGTCACAACACATAGATGCTATCTTAAAGTGGCTTATATTGCTAAATTTAGATAATAGTTTTACATTTTTGCATACATCTTATTTGTGACAATTTCCACAGGATTTTGTCAACACTGGGTCCACTGGCAAGGTTGACATGTCAGTAGTCCTGGAACTCAGCTCATGCACTAGCATTGTGGAATCATGGGTGGTGCTTTTCAGAAAAAGTTTGTGGGGCAAAATTTCCTATTCGCTAGCTGTTTGGCATGGTTGAGGCGAAAAATGACAATTTTAATGCCACTATGCCTTCAATTCTGACAAAAGTTGGTGGGGCAAAACACAAAGTTGGTGGGGCAGTCGCCCCACCATTTGTATGGGAAACTCCACCGTGTGGAACGATATTGTAGATCCTACGCGGGTCTACAATACCCTAATGGGGCCAAAGCCAGCAGCTCCCACCAAGCCAAAAGCATCTACAACTATGAACACCCAGGTCTTAACCAATAACCAGGTCTACAACCCAGTGGCTGCGGATTCAAATTTCGGGAGGGGGTGCAAAGTCGCCATGGGGGGCCCTCCCTGCAAATGGGGGCCTCCCCAGGGCGAATCCATTGGAAAACAGGGGGGCCCCGTTTGGGGGAAACCGTATTTGCGGACCTTACCTGCCTAATTTCGCAATTATTTCCCGGATTTCCGTCCATTTATTTTGCATCCCACGAATTTCCAAACATTAATTTCTTTCTTTATTTTGAATTTTTAGTGTTTCGACTTTTTTGGATATCGAAAAGGAAAGATGTCAGCTTGCAGTTTGTATTGTTCCGACATTGCCTTACAGTATACACTACGCAAAACAGCTATTTCAATTGTCAGCTGCACCCAGGGGCGTCGCTGATAATTTTTGAGTGGGTGATGGGCTGAAGTGACGAGAAAATGTACCCCTTTTTTCCACGTGTATGTAAAGCCTTTGCAGCATTTCGCAATGTGGACTTAATTTTAATGCTGGTATACTTGTTATTTAGCGCCGCGAGCGGCGCGAAAATTTTATGTGTTCCTGATAAAAACCCAGAAACATTGGCGGTTGGCCTTGTAGAGAAAAAAAGGTTAAACAAACTAACGTAGACGATGACGATGGCTTTTGTTAAAACGAATGGCGACTGATGTAACGCCCCCGGCGAAGGCGGTGTAAAAATTTTTAATCTTAGGTCGTGGAAATCGAAATTTTAATATTGGAACCAGACTCAGATAAAAACTTTTCCTGATTGCGCATCTCGCTATGATGAAAAGTATTGAAATTAAGATAGTTTTAATAAATATATTCTTCGGATAGTAAATCACGATGACCGGTGGCAGTAAGCGCTCAAGAATATGCAGTTATTATTTGCCTATGGTAATAATAACTGCATACATATGTACCGAATTGTAACAAACATAGTTGGTAACAGAGCAAATGGTTTGAAAACTGCTAGCGGCAGAACGGCTTTTCCGCACATAAATGGTCCCTGCGGACCTGAAAGAGCCTGCAGGACGAAATGGCTTGGGGAATGGTCCTGGCCTGGCCCCATTATTAGCTTTTGGTCCAGCAACTTGGACACCGCTTAAGCAGCTTCCGGATGCCGATGTTCCGCGTCTTGCCGTTCGCGTCACCTTTTTCGAAAAAATCGCAAGACTTTAGCTTACCATGTAATAGCCCACTTGAAAGTTAATTTTTTATTGGAATGGAGTGGGCCATGGGGGAGTGGGCTAAATGAAAATAGGTTAACCCGCCAGGAAAGAGAAGCAGAACACTGATTAATTCATTTGGGTATTTTTTCAAATTTTATAATAAGCAATTGCGTATGTTGTGTCATGGCCCGCAAGCGCGCGATTTTGTTTTTTTCAGTTTGCACCTGTGGAGTGTGGATGGCTGTTATTTGCTGCTGCAAAGAAATTTTTACAACCGTAACGTCCGACGCGTTTTTTTTTGGTGGGGGGGGGCAAAAGATAGTTTCAGGACCTTTGGGGAGGAGAGCATGGTCCCTTTGCCCACTGGATCCGCCCTTGCTCCCCAGCTACGAGCCACCCATAATAATGGGTTCGCGCATAACTTGTGGTGGCAATGCCCGCCCCATGGCAGTATGTAAAACCAGTCTTGTGTCCGGTAAAAATAGCCTTGATGCTTTCCAACCCATAACGTTTTTGCACATCGACGTTGGCGGCTGTATTCGATAGTCCGAGCCCTCCAAAATATGTAACTTTATTTTTGCCTGTTCGGTTCTGCTTTTTCCTTTGTTTTCTTTTTTTCTTTCATGGACCCGCTCTGACGTTTCTTCATTTTGCTGTATGTAGTGTGTACCTATTTGTTGAGACAACACATTAAGACAATAAGTAGACAATGGGCAATTTATATTTTCACAAGGGGATCAAGGGGGAAGGGGATCACCTACTGAACTCAAGTGACGTGGTTTAGAACACGGGTTAGCAAAATAAACTAAGAGCATATAATGCAGAATTACATGAAAATGCAAATGTTACATTTCGGCATTTGTTTCTTTGATCCATGATCAAAAGTGTTCACGGGGCCCTTTTGACCACTCTGGGGCCCTTTTGACCCTCCCAGGGGCCATATGACCTGTCCAGGGGCCCTTCAACCTTCCCAGGGGCCTCTGTGCTGGCAGGGGCCCATTCGTCGTATTCAGGGAAGGCCCTCTGACCCGCTCTGGTCCCTTTCGACCTCCCCAGGCCCATCCGACTACCCAGGGGCCCTCAACCTTCCAGGAGCCCCTACGCGGCGTCTGCCGTTCCCAGTGCCTATGTGCTGGTTAGGGGCCCATTCCGAACGTGTTCAAGGGGACCCTCTGACTCGCCCAGGGCCTTTTTAGCTGTCCGGGGTCCACTACGAGTACTGACTAACCAGGAACCCTCTGAGCTGCAGGGACCCATTCGGTTGTGTTCAGGGGGCCACGGACCCACTCTGGGGCCCTTTGATCTCCCCAGGGGCCATCCGACCTGTCCCAGGTGCCCCTCCGACTTCCCAGGGACCCCTAGCGCCTTCCCCAGGGGCCCTCTGTGCTGGCTAAGGGCCAATTAATCGTGTTCGGGGCCCTCTGTCCCGCTCAGAGGCCTACAAACCTGCCCAGGAATCCCTCTATGCTGGCTAGGAGCCCATTCCGTGTTCAGGGGGGCCCTGCTGACCCACCTCTGGCCCTTTCCGACCTCCCCAGGGGCCCTCCGACCTTCCCAGTGGGCCATCTGTGCTGGCGGCTAGGGTTAATCGTCGTGTTCGGGTCCCATCTGACCCGCTCAGGGGCAGCCCTAGCGAACTGCCCAGGGGCCCCTATGACCTCCTCAGGGGCCTTCTGTGCTGGCTAGGGGCCCCATTCGACGTATTCAAAGGGGCCATCTGACCCGCTTGGGGCCATTTCAACTCCCCAGCTCCCAGGGGCCCATCGACCCTGCCCAATAGGCCCCTCCGACCATCTGCATGGGGTTCAACTACAAACCTTCCGGGCCTCTAGACCTTCCAGGGGCCTCTGTCTGGCTAGGGCCCATTCACGTGTTCAGAGGCCTCTGACCCGCTCAGGGAACCTTTCGGCCTGTCCAGGGGCCCCTCTGAACATGGTTCTTGGGCTCTTGTGAACGTGCAGGCCCTTTGGTCTTTCAGAGAGGGCCCTGGAGCCTTAAAGAAACCTCTAAAGTGCTTTAAACTCTTTAAAGAAATACGCTTCGCGTGGTCTTGGACCCAGTTACCGCGCTTCGCGCGGTATATCAAGCAGCTATTAGATGAATTCAGTACTTTTAATGCAAGGGGGCCTTCAGGAATTCAGGGGGTGCAAAATAGGTGATTTGCACCCCCTCAAGATTTTCAGGGTGTCCAACTGCACACCCTGCCCCCCGGAATCCGCAGCCCCTGCTACAACCACGATCACCCAGGTTTTGACCAGGTCTGCCTTTGCCTCCATCTGGCACCTGCAGCTAGTCGGAAACTTCGCCTCCAGCACAACCCTCAGCCCTATGTTTTAGTAACCTTGCCTCAGCCGACCGGCGCAGAGGAACAAGACACCGGTGCGGTGGGGGCGTGGCGGATATTTGGAAGCATCGAATGCAAAACCCGGACCTCTCATAGGTACTTAGTAGCCACAAGTCCATGCAAATACAGGTATTGCTTTGCAATGTGGTTTGTGCATCGTCCATACTTGGTTCCTCAATATATATTCAGGGGTGGACCTAGGGGGGGGGAGGAATGGCCATGCCCCCAAAGGTACTGAAACTATACTTGCCCCCCTCAAAGTGGTCGGATAAACGGTCGGCCTCTGGAAATTTATCGTACAAACTGTTTTTGCAGCAGTCAAAATCCAGCCATCCGCTGTTAAAACAGGAAAATTTTGTGCCGCTTCGCGGCATGACGCTAGTTTCGCAATTGCTTACACAAATTAGGAAAATGGGAAAATTGATTTAATTAAGTGTCTGGCAGAGGAACTCCTTGACGGTAATTCCTTACCGGTGCTCGGCGCCACCTTCCTCGGGCCAGGGGGCGTTTCGGCGCCCCCTCTAACTCAGCTCCTATGGGATCTAGATAGGTGTAAAACAAAAACACTGTTCGAGAGCCCGTTAAAAAACATTTGGAAATTATTTCGGTGCAAATTTGCATCAGGTCAATATTAGGGTCACCAGAGGTCATCATTGGCTAAGTTTTCTAGATTTATGATTTAGCTCCAGATACCCCCAATTATCTCGGAAACTATGATAGCTAGGAGCGAATTGCTTTAAAGCAATCGAAGGCTCTTGAAATTTGCAATCGCCATAATCACGATAAGCTCCTCGAAAAGCTAGCCCTTCACGGTGTGGACCCCCACTGGTTCGAGGACTATCTCCGCAATCATAAGCAAAAGGTGTCTTTCAACTGTAAACGTCGTGGTCCATTAACCCTATTACTGTCGGGGGGGGGCCGAATCGGCCCCCCTTGAGGTTTTTCGCGTACATTTCATCCATAACTCAACCCAGAACTTTCAAACTTGCTGAATTTTCCTATCATTTCATTGCGTATCGAATGGTGTATTTTTTTTCTAAATTAAAACCATAGGGTAAGGGGAGGGGGTCCAGACCGTTTTTAGGGGAGGGGGGGCAGTGTTCGGCCGTTTTGACATTTAAACCTTTGCATGTTAGGCCACTCGTGGGAGTTGATATTTATTTGAAGGGACTTAGTTAGCAAAAAACACCCTCGATAGATGAATTGAATTGTCTTGTTCCAGGATGCTATCTCGAAATCCAAAATTTTGAATGTTTGAAATCAATTTTTTTTTTAACTTTTTTGTTTTTTACAAAATGATTACAAGGTTTTTTTCATATGAGGTTTTGAAAAAAACCGGAAACATATTGTAAGAGAAACATTGCCAAATAATATTGTTTTGAAAGTTTCATGGGCGCATATCTAATATTTTGATGACCTGATGTTCAGGTCAAATGCTAACTTCGTCGAACATTAAATATATGGTGGAAAAATGAAAAAAACCTATATGTTTAACGCAATACATCAATACATTATTCAGTATCATGGTTTCATCTCAGGCCCTTCTTGATAAGAAGGGAGTAACAATTTTTAGTGAGTGATTCTTTTGAATGTCATTCAAGGTCACAAACACATTTTTTATCAATAACTCGTTGCACGAACAATATAGAGATTCGTAAATGGTCTCAAACGTTTGTCTTTCAATACGCATCTTTTGATTATGCAGTTTGACCTACTTATATCACCTTGACCTTGACCTTGACCCGGGTCAAATTTTCGATTTGACAAATTTGGTATTGATTCGAACCGCCAATGACCGAGAGAAACCACAATTGGTATCAAATAAGTGTCTATATGTCTTAGATTAAAAAAAGTATTACCGCAACTGCAAAAACAGGTTTTAAACATTTATTGACCTCTACAGCCTAAACCGTTGACCTGAGTGGTCATTTCTGATGGGGCAACATTGCGTAAAAAGACAATTAAAACTGCTCTCAGTCCTTTTTTCGGATTCCTCCTAACTGCCATGTTTCCGAAATGCAAATGGTTTCCTGAAAATATCTGTTAGACAAATGTGTATTTTGATGACGTCATTGTAACTTGAAGATATTAACCCAAGGTCACCAAGAGTTTCACAAAATAGAGTTCATGTTTGACCCTACTCTATACAAGTTTCATGTTTTCTAAGCTTCTTATGGCAGCGAGATTGAAGGGGGGCCGAATTTGAGCCCCCCGACAGATTCTTACTTTTTTCAATCCTCCAGGAATTTAGGGTTAACATTTCACGGCCGCTAGAAAATCCCATTGGAGTGTACCAGGGCCAGGTGCTCATCGGGCCTGTTACTTTCATGATTTTTTTATTCCAATGACCGTTAGCCTCCATTGTGAGCACAAAGTGCACATTATTCAGTACGCAGATGACACGCAGATTATTTGTATTCCGGGCAGAAAAATTGACCTTCCTGAAATAGTAGCCAAATGGGAGCGAGCTGGTCTCTGACATGTGCAATAGTTTTGGACAGCATGCCATGAAAACTAAATGCTGCGTTAACCCAAGGCTTTGGTCCTTGGTAACGGAACAGATGTTGAGACACATGCCCCGTTTCTATCCGCGTTGGGACAGCACCATTGGGAGACGCAGCACGACTCGCAACCTAGGGAGTGACCTTTGACGGTCACTCACCTTTCTCTGCGAAACATCACCAACTTAAAAACTCGCTGCAACGGGGCTGCTATGTGGCCCTGTCCCACATCAGACTAGTCTCCCCATCGAGCTTCATTGAACACGGTTTATGCAGAGCCTGTGTTATATCAACAGTACGATACTTGTATTTCGGTATTACGCAGCTCAACCAACAAAACATTGAAACAAGTGCAGTCATACTAAATTTCTGGCGAAGGAGATCATATTCAGGCCGCAGGGAAGTTTGACCACATTCTGACGTGGTGAACAAAATCCTGAAGTCAACGTTCAAACAGTTAACATATCTATCACAACGTTAACTTTACTTCACAAAATTATCACAACAGGGACAACCACTTCTACTTGCAGACTGTCTCAATTCAAACATTAATACGACCGGTAGGAACACTTTCGTCAGCTCCAACGACATCCGCCTGCCACCGGTTTGCGACACAACAGTGGCAAGCGGCCAGTTTGTGTATCGCTGCACCGGCAGATTACAATTCCCTGCCACACCATGTGAGGGCGCTGGAACCGGAGCATGTTTTGCGACCACGGTGAAAGAGGGTGTTACCAGCTGGTGGGACATTAAGCAGCGCATTTGGTCTGCATATTCGTGTTGGGCGTGCGATGGTGGACTGGTGAGAGTGAATGATTATGAGTCAGTAGTGGCCTGTGTATTTCGTGTGTGATATGGTTACGTACGATGGTATGTGTGTTTTTTTTTTCCTTCTATCCCAACTTGATTTCAATACCATTTGGAACACCGTACAGTAAGTAGCATAGTGTATCTTACCACCGTAAGTGCATGGTATGTTGGATTGTGCCGGAGAGTAAATACAAATACAAATACAAATACATGTTTGCAATCGACTCAGGTCAATAGTTTAGTCTCCAGAGGTCATCGAATGTCAAAAGGCGATTTTTTTGGCAAATCTGTTTTCACGAGTAACTGTTTACTTAATTGAGATATGGAAGTAATTTTGACACCATCGTGTTTGTTTCGTGAAGGCGCTTTGAATCATGTATATGATTACTAGGTTAAGTCAACCTAGAAATGTGATCTCAGGTCAAGATCAAGTGGTGACCGAATGAGGTCATGCTGCACATTGGGAGACGTGTGTTGGACGTGTGGGAGACAAACACATTGGTGCCGTTGTCACTTCTCTATCTGGATTTTATAGAGAGTTATTGACAAAAAGGTGTTGGTGACCTCGGATGACCTCGGCTGACCCTGTAGTGATACCAGATCAAAGACTGCATCTTGGTCTTCAATAATGGCCTATGATAACATGAACAGAAGGGAATTTGGCTGAATATCATGCGTACCCTTTGAGTTGGAAAGGCATTTTGAAATACTTTCCCCGTTGACTTATAATGGAGAGTTAACTAAATTGAACTAAAACTAAAACTAAATTTTAATCGGCGACCTTAGGTCGACCGATATAAAAAATCCGAGATATGCGAACTGTAGGCAGTCATGCTCTTATGAAATCCTGTAGGTACGAAACCGATCGGCCAAAAATTGTGGCTTTGGAGGACCGCAAACTTTTTTGGAGGTGGGGTCACAAGATCAGGCCTGGTGACCTTACCTAAGATGACTTGAGTTTAAAAATCACAATGTGTTGATAATTGATTCCCCAACAGCTGTGCCAAAAACGGTGGCGCGCAGTGCCGCCGTTTTTACGCTATCCTGGAAAAACATTAGGGGGCGTCTAAACGCCCCCGGCCCGGCGCGGGTTAAACAACTTTGGAAAATGGGAAATCTAATTGCATTTGGTGTCTGGCAGAGGCTTTCCCTGGCGATAATTGCTGGCCCCAGGGACCAATATTTTTGCATCATACCGAGATGCGCAACCAGGAAAAGGGGTTACCTGAGGCCTGGCTCCACTTGCGGTCTGGTTTCAATATTAAAATGCCACGACCACGACGACGACCTAAATTTCCACGACATAAATTCACAATTTTCATGGCGCTTTGTGGCGTCACATCAGTGACCATCGTCATAACGAAACCCATCATCATCCTTTTTCGTTTCGTCGTAACGCTGAGTTGAATGAAATAACAATTTTTAACCTGTTTTATCCTCTACAATGCCCACCTTATCCTCTACACCGCCTATATTTCTAGGGGTTTATCAGAACAAACCCGTGCAAAATTTCGCGCCGCCTCGTGGCGCTAAGTAACACGTACCTACTTATACTATAACAGGAAAATCCACATACAAAATACCGAAAGGGTTTATATACACACAGAAAATGGGAGTACACCTCTTTCGTCATTTCAGCCGACTCCTCACTCACAAATTATCGGCGACGCTCGTGCATACAACGTAAACGACGCGCTCCTCACCCCACCCGTCATCAATGTTAGCGCTGACGGCTGACGGACTGCTACCCCCTCGATCAAAAACTATTTGGAAATATGCAACTGTATTTGCCCCTCTCCCAAAACCCACGGCTAGATCCGCCCCTGTAAATATTCTGGTTTTTAGATACGTTGTCAAATTCTGATGTGTGATACGCAGCTTGAAAAAGTGTTAAGCTTATACAAACTTGAATACCTAGGTATCAGTTGTAGAACCAAGTATGTGCAATGTTCAAATCAAATTTTAAAGCAATACCTATCTATATGTGTGACAGATTTATGGCTCCCTTAGTATGATAGGTCCTGATTTTGTATTCGACGTTTCCCAACATGCAGGTGGGGCGGGGTGGGTTGTTTGACAGATTGCCCGTCCAACGATTCTGCGCATAATGCGACGGGCATTGCAAATAAGCTGAGGGTGTAATAGGGATAAGTCAAGAAAATACGAACCGCTAGCGTTGGGACAGGATCGGATAAAATCAAAATATTTAGATCACTGCAGTTCGTTACCAGTAAGGCATAGGCCTAACCTTTGCGTTTACAAGGTGCATGGTGTTTTTTTGACGGGTAGATAGGTTTTTTAAAGATGTTATTTTTGTTAGATGTAAGTTAGATGTTTTTGTAAGAGGTTAGTTGTTTTTCACGTTTTGGCAAGTTTCTACGATACGTTGGAGTTAATGACATCCACTGCTTGCTTACGTTCTTGCGTCTTCTTGCCATGTTGATGCCGATATTATTACTTTTTCATGATATGCACTGGTGTCGATTTGTATACTTTTGGGGGGCCCCAATATTGTCAAATTTCTAACATTAGGCCTATGGCGTTGCATGGTAATAATGGAATTGGAATCTATTAAGTTAGCATTGGGCCCCCCAATCATTTGTAGAAAATTACATCCCTGCATTTACATGTGCGGTGGCGAATCCAGATTTGGGGAAGTTGCACGGGCCATGAAGATGTTATTTTTGTTAGATATAAGTTAGATGTAAGTTAGATGTAAGTTAGATGTTTAAAGCCTTGAAAGGATCTCATATCATGGTGTTCATAGAGGGCCCATTCTAGCGTAAAGAGGCTCATCCTGGTCCAAATTAGTGATGTCATTTTCCCAAAATTTCCTGACCAAAACCAATCCAATACCAAGCAGAAGGCATTTTGGTTAACCAAATATTGACCAATTTCGGTTGAGGCCAAAAATGTCCAAGATTTGACCAATTGTTGAATTGTACACTTATTTATACACGCTGGGAAAATTTAGTTTTGTTAACATCATAGTTCATAAAACGCACAAGTACAGTTTCCAAACAAACATTATAATTGTGGAAACAAAACTAAATACATTTGCAAAACAAAATAGTGCAAGACCAAAAACATTTATATGAATAAATTATTTTCGAGCAAATTGTGTAGCAATTTGTTAGATATAAATAAGAATGCGCAAAAATGTGACAAAAAGTGATTTGTTTAACATTAAGCTTACCGAAAAGTGTCCAAAAATGTATAAGTGTGACCGACCGATTACCAAATCGGTCACACAATTTTTCGGTAACCAAAATTTTGGTTACCGATTGACACCACTAGTCCGAACATGCCCACTTCTGTCTTCTTATAGGTCCCAATCCAGCATCTATAGTTACTTTTCTGACCAACCTCTCACCTTTGGAGGGGACGCTCTGTCTCACTGAGGAGTGAGGATCTACTTGGGGTGGGGCCCACCGAAGTCGGAGAGGCCTACCGAAGAGGAGCCCACTCTGGCAGGACGGCCACTGGGTTGACCTTGTTCTGGATCCGCCCCCGGGCTTGTGTTGTGCCTGTTCTCTATTAAGACTTGTTTAACTATATGTCGCCTTATTCGGTATGTTTATATTGTGCGCAGTTAATGTCCGTATAGTGTGACAGGGAATGGTCCATCTGCCAGTCTGTTTGACAAAATAGGCCAACAGAGGTGATTGACCTGAGGCCAAGACGATCTTCGCTGATGCCATTTCAACCTACATGACTTGCATAACAGCCCGGTTCTCATCGCACAGATCGTGCGATCGAATCCCGACGAGCGCCAATGTTTCCTCTGAGTGGGCTTCATGAGCTCAGTTCCACTGAACCACGTGGGAGGGGCGAGTGGCCGCCGGCGGGCTCTGGTCTGCCCCACTGGAGTGCCATTTAGAATAAGTGGGGGTGGGGGCGGTCACTTGGAACAAGTGGGCGCAATGGCACGGCTCGTCTGGACCGACGGTGCTCGCGTGGGGAGGGGTGGGTGGCTGGAGTTGTACTGGAGTGTATGGGTGGTGACGGGGAGGCTGGGATGAGACGTTGCTGTTGACGGTTGACGTTGACGCTGCTGTTGAAGAAGATGTTAAGCGGTATGAAGGCTGTCCTCTGACCCGTCAATTCCCGCGGGGATTCCGCGGAATCGGTAGAGAAGTGCTTTCTACCGACTCCCGAAGCAAAGAGGTAGCAGGAATATCGATGTGCAAGTACATTGCCGAACTGCAGTAGAGTAAAATGCCCGCCGGAGATTCCACGGATTCCTGCAGGGAATGTGATGGTCAGAACACAGCCTAAGTCAGAATGTTTTGATTGGAGGATTTCCGAGAGCAGGATCAACGTTAAGGTTGTTGCGCGGCCCTGACACAACCACCGGATCGGGCAACAAGGCAGTTCATCGGAGGTTTTGGTGACGAAAGTGAAACGCTCGCTTTCGACTGGGGACGGTCCACCCGGCTCGCTGACCTTCATCTGACCTTGAACGCGGCCGCTGTCACCGGCCGCAGGTCATCCCCGCCGGGAGCAAATAGCGAGCAAAGCGTCACGAACCCAGAGTGATCCGAAGTCTGAAGAGATCTGAAGTCCGGCGCTCTCCCGACTGCTACATTCACCTTGCTCCAATATAGCCATAGGGCCTGTTCCCGTCGCGCCTCTAACCGCCTTTAACCTCCTCTAAGTTGCTCCAACTGCAACTGCTCTGTGTTAAAGAATACGACTGGACCAAGTGGGAGCAACTTTGAGGAGTTAGAGGCGACGCGAACAGGCCCATAGGCCTGACACGCCTCATGCAGGATCCTGCCTCATGCGTCAGCCCTGTCTGACGTGGACGCCTGTCTGACTGGGACGCCTTGTCTGACGCCTGTACTGACGTGGGACGCCTGCTGACGTGGGACGCCTTCGACGTGGGACGCCTGTCTGACGTGGACGCCTGTCTTACGCCTGTCTGACGTGGGACGCCTGTCTGACGTGGACCGCCTGTCTGACGCCCTGTCTGACGTGGAACGCCTGTCTGACGGGACGCCTGTCTGACGCCTGTCTGACGTGGACGCCTGTGCATGACCGTGGGACGCCTGCTGACGTGGGACGCAGCCTGTCTGACGTGGGACGCCTGTCTGACGTGGGACGCCTGTCTGACGTGGACGAGCTGTCTGACGTGGGGACGCAAGCTGCTGACGCTGGGACGCAGCTGTCTTGACGTGGGACGCAGCTGTCTGACGTGGACGCAGCTGTCTTGACGTGGGACGCAGCGTCTTGGACTGGGACGCAGCTGTCTGACGTGGGACGGCACTGTCTGACGATGGGACGCACTGTCTGACGTGGGACGCAGCTGTCTTGACGTGGACGCAGCTGTCTGACGTTGGGACGCAGCTGTCTGACGTGGCGACGCAGCGTCTGACGTGGGACGCTCAGAGGGCAGTGAGAGCACGTGCTAACCCATGTCCGCTGCCGATCGCTCTCAGGCGTGGCAATGGCAGTTTCTCGAAACTTGGACAGGAGGCTGACGCGGAAGCGGGAGGACTATTTCCCCTCGGAATGTTAGTGACACTGCGCGCAGCGACAGTTTTCTCGGAAATGGGAAATGGCAGCGACCTTCGGTGAGGGCGTCCTAGAAGAGATCAAAGAAATGAGCTCGATGGGGAGTTGCCTAGTTTTTCTTTTAGACTGCCTAAGTTTGATAGCTGGCTAATGCGCAGCACGACCGAGGCTGCCACTGCCTTTGTCGCTAGAGCTTATACATGCTAGACATGCGCAACACGCATGCTAGTTGATACCTTCTTCATTTTCTGTGTGGTTGTTGCGTGATGTTTCCCTCTAGGTACAGTGTAGTGCAAACGTTCTGTCCATGCACAAGTTCTGTCCGCTGTTTCTGCCTCTGTCTGTCGGTGCTGCACGCAGTGGAATCCGATGCAATTGCTATAGCCC
>VOPJ01013487.1:67500-96020 GCA_014673585.1 Semibalanus balanoides
ACCCTGCTTCACCGAGGAACCCTGCCTCACCGAGGAACCCTGCCTCACTGAGGCACCCTGCCTCACCGAGGAACCTTTCCTCACGAGAACCCTCCTCACCGAGGTACCCTGCCTCAACCGAAGGAACCCTGCCTAAACACTGAGGAAACCCTGGCCTCACTGAGGCACCACTCTTCACCGAGAACCTTCCTCACCGAGCGAACCTTTCCTCACCGAGGAACCTGGCTTCACGAGGCACCCTGCTCACCGAGGAACCCTTCCTCACCGCAGGCACCCTGCCTCACCGAGAACCCTGCCTCACTGTCAGACACCCTGCTTCACTGAGGCACCCTGCTTCACCGAGGAACCCTGCCTCACCGAGGAACCCTGCCTCACCGAGGAACCCTTCCTCACCGAGGAACCCTGCTTCACCGAGGCACCCTGCGTCACCGAGGAACCCTGCCTCACCGAGGAACCCTGCCTCACTGAGGAACCCTGCCTCACTGAGGCACCCTGCCTCACCGAGGAACTTCTTTCCTCACCGAGGAACCCTGAGGCACCCTGCCTCACCCTTCTCGCCCTGCCCCACCCAGAGGCTAGACATGGTTTGCTATGACTGAGCATTCTCAGGAGGTTGCCGCAGTCGTTCAGCGTCCCCGCTGCACAGACACAGCTGTTGTGATTCGGGGTGGGGGCTGATCTGTTTCTTGATAGGCTAATGGCCCGCGGTGAAAGCTCCGATTATACAGTGGGCCGGCGCCGGGGAAGAGACTGGAGCTGTGTATTGCTGTATTGACTGGAAGTTTGTTATGGTCCTTTCACTGTGAGATGCTCAGCAGGTATGTGAACTCGAAGACACCTGGTCGCTGGCTGTTTACGGAGCTAAACATAGCCATATGTTGAATGAGGTATGTTTCGTTATAGGTTTGTAGCATGCAATGCAAACTGACGCGTTGGACTTATTGTTGCACCTTACGGCATTTGCTCGTATGCCGACGGTTTCGGATATACCGTTTCATTGGAATATTGACTAGTCAGAAAGTTATATAAATCCTAAATCGCCGTAGTGTTTGTACATACAAGGAGCATATATATGTTTATATATTGTTATTTTTGACTGACCTCCCCTTAATATCTTATAATTGCCTTTTCAAATTAAACGTATACAAAATCTTAATATGAACTTGAGATTCGAAAAAGATCCGTGATCGAAAATTCATGTTTTCCTTTTGTCAAAATATATTCAATTATAAAAATATCAAGGAGAGGTCAGTAAAAGATAACTATACATAAATCCTAACTCGCTTGAAAAAAAACATTAGTCAGTGCACAGACTTTGTGCGTCGATGTATCGTCTGAGCGCCTCCTCACTGCGTGATCTATTTGGCTTCACTGCCATACTGCGAACTGTTTGATAACACGGCCAACTGCGCCAGAACCGATACCCGGAATGTTCCTTCCGCTGCCAGTGCCGCCGAGCTTCTGCCGGAGCTTAGAGCTCGTGAGCTGGAGCTTAGGCCAGCTCAGAGCTGTTTTAGCGGCTGCTAGTTAGCTTCTGACAGCTCCCCGTGTTATTGGATTATCAATCGCGGCATAGTGCTGCTGCCGCTGCCGCTGCCGCTGCCGCTGCCGCTGCCGCTGCCGCTGCCGCTGCCGCTGCCTCTGCCTCCTTCTGCCAGGCGAGGCTTTCAGTCTGCAGGCCTTCCATTAGAACGGGAGGACAGGGCTTAAACACTCGACGGTGAAGTGGAATAAAGACACGAGTAAACGATGTTTCTGGAATTATTCTGCAGTGCTACGCGTTCATTAATATTTCATACGGTACCGCCTGCTCTTCAACCGCCCGCGACCTGCTGTTCGATTCAGCCTGACTTTGGCGTGACTATTCACAGCGTAACAATCATCGGCAAGCATACTTGCGTAGATATCTTCGCTGCTTGCAATTTCCCCCTGCACGCCTGATACCTGATACTGATGCCGATAGTCTGAGGGTCTCGGATACCGTTCTCGGTATCAGACTGGCCTGCGGCGTCTGGTATGTATGTTTATCGGTGATGGTACGGTGGCAGTGTGAAGCGCTGTTCACGTTGCGGTGCGTCTGGTATGTATGTTTATTCGGTGATGATACCGGTGGCAATAGTGTGAAGCGCTGTTCACGNATTATTGTTCCCTACTCCCTCAGGTCCCGCGTGTTGACGTTGGCCCACGACAGCCACCCTGGCATCGTCCGCACGAAACAACGGCTGCGTGCACTCTTCTGGTGGCCAGGAATGGATGCAGATGTGGAAGCGGTCGTCAGAGCCTGCTCAGTCTGTGCGGCATCGGACAAGTCGGCGAAGACGTGTCGCACAACACTTCCATTCCAGTTCCACTGCCGGAACGCAGCCTGGACAAAGTCGGAGTGGACTTCATCGGCCCTATGGCGGGTCCACCGAACCAGAGGTATGGCATTGTGCTAATCGACTATTATTCCAAGTGGCCAGAGGTCGCTTTTGTTCGCGAACCGAGCACTGATGCTGTCATTGAGTTCTTGGTGGCGGTAGCATCAAGGGAAGGCTGGCCAAAGGAAATCGTAACCGATAATGGTACTCATTTCACGTCAGCAAAGTTCGGGATGTTTCTCCGTACCAATGGGATCAAACATATCAAGGTATCTCCTTATCATCCAGCAGGTGCAGGAGCGGTGAGCGCTCAACCGTTTGTGTCAAGGCAAACACTCCAGATGGCGGCAGCAGGAGGAGACGACCGCCGTCACATGCGCGGTTCCTGATGGTCTAGTACCGCACAAGCCACACGCGACGGACCGCAGCAAGTCCATCAAGAGGCTTCTGCACGGCCGTCGACTGCGACATCGCTGAGAACGGCCGGTGGCGCGAGCAGCGGCTCGTAGGGACAACGCACTGTGCGCCAGCGTGTTCGAACTGGTCAGCACAAGATGAAGCGCTACTTACGACGCAGCGTGCTCGTGAGCCCACTTCAAGGTAGAGACTATGGTGGGCTAATCGTCTGTGCCACCGACCTCGTAAGGAACACCTTCCAGTTTCTCGGAACCGTGTCTGGTGCAGCCGCAGCGTGGTCCGTCTTCGTTTCGAGTTCGAGGAGAGTTAAGAGTACATGGCAGAACGTTCTTAGATGCCCACACGTCTGTCGACAGTCGGCTGCGCAAGGGATGGCGCACTACGAAATGAAGGCCCACGGCTGCTCCTGGGGCGCCCGGTGGTAACAACGAGGGAGGCAACGCAGCCTGCATTCCCTGGCCGATGACACGCGGAAGACTTTCGGCCGGCAGGAGATCGGGCCCCAGCACCGGTTCTGGTGTCCGGCAACAGCAGTAACTCGGTGACTCGCCCGGGGGCGAACGGACGAAACGGCGGTGGTGCCGGCGACACGGGTGGTGGCGAGGTGGCGGGCGGTGTTTGCAAGTGATGGCATTGTATCGCCACGCGTAGTGGACGAGTTGTGAAACACTCCTGTACGTTGGGGAGAAAATGTAGTGTAGCGCCAGTGGCGCTGTGTCTGTGACTGACTTAGACCGGTCAGTGCCGCGGGCGGCGGCCGCCGAGGCGGGGCGGGCCGGCCAGCCGAGACGGGGCGCAGTGAGTGCCGGGGCCTGGACCGGAGAAGCACGCGGAGCTGTGGTCGCCCATTTGTTGAACTTGACCCTTATGTGTATAAGTCAAATACACATCAATTTGATAATACCTTTGCGCGTAAAAGTGTTAGAGAACATAACTGAACAGCATTATATTTGCCTCGTCGAGCTGCATTAGATGATACATAACATAGACTCATGCAGGCTCGCTCCTTGATCGTCAAGGTCACGTGACTTGAGGTCACCTGGTGCAGCCAATGTCAGATCTACCAAAACAATAACAGCTCTGCTTCTCATAGTTCGATGGATTTTTTGTTATGCGGGTTATCTTGGACCGTAGATTTCACGCCTGTTAAGTTTTTTCAGCCCCGTCTGTTCGAATGGTTTTCGAGTTATAAGTCTTCAGACATCTTTTTCGATGTTGCG
This sequence comes from Semibalanus balanoides, assembly GCA_014673585.1. Taxonomy (NCBI): domain Eukaryota; kingdom Metazoa; phylum Arthropoda; class Thecostraca; order Balanomorpha; family Balanidae; genus Semibalanus; species Semibalanus balanoides. Next base: position 71,498 of record VOPJ01013487.1, read on the forward strand.
CAAACCTTCGATTTTTCAGTGTGCGAATATCTCCCATCTAAATAATACGAGTCGTATAAGCCTATGCATCATCAGAATTTCGGAAGCCATAACATGATTTGAGATCATATTTTTAGAACATCCGAAAATTATTTTGCCTTTTCAAAAAACGACACATGATCAAATCTCGCAATTTTTATGACCATTTAAAACTCGGATTTTCAACTCATCATCTATTGCATATTGTAGGGGAGAAAGGGGCACGTTCTGTCACGGGGCACATTCTGTCAGCGGGGTTTTCTCCTGAATTATCCACCGCAGGTATTTTGTTTCATAACATATGTTCATTTTTGCTTGGAATGGCCCGGTACTATCAAAACAACATGCCTGTGACCAGATTGGTCCTAATTGTAAAATTTCAGTTCTTCAACAGAAGTTCAAAATTATTGAAGTGAACAAAGCTTTGACTTGTGGCCATTCAGATAAATGTATAGTGTCCTTGAATACTGTCATGGAGCGTCACGAATGTCGATAATATTTTGCTGAGCGTTGTTCTGCCCCATTCTCCCAAGTTTTCAGTACAGTAATAAAGCAAAGTGTGACCTACGTCGAGTGGGGCAGGTTCTGTCACCGAATCTGGGGCAGGTTATGTTACTGAAACTGTTCATTATTCCTAGTAATATCGCTTATAAACGACCATACAAATGATTGCCTGTTATTTGCAGATGTGGTGCGCTAATACCAGCGTAAAACGAATCGAGTGGTGCGATGCAGTTCATATTATTTGTGCCAAAGACTTTTCTAAGGCATTTTCACTGAGGGGATTTCTACTGGCGGATCTAGACTTCGAATTTAAAGGGCAATTTTTTAGCTACGTTTCCTCATCGAAAAGTTGTTGAGTGGGGAGGGGGGATGGCGTCGGCGTCGGGTTGTCAGCGCGAAAGTCGTTTGGCGGGGGGGGGCATCGGGCCTGCATCGCGAAAAGATGCTATCACTGGGCCCGTGGGACAGTTCAACGTGTTTTTTTTACCGTCGACTGAGGGGGATCTTTGGGTTCATTGGGGGAGGGGGAATTTCAAGGCATTGCGGGGGGAAAATCCACCCTCAGTTAACATGTTAAAATATGCCCTGATTTGTGCATGGCTATTCAATAAAAATGCAGTGTTGGGATCGTATATGACCGTCATTTTCTACATGATTGATGATGGCGATGAATGAACGTTCTCTCTCTCCCCCTGCAGGGACCCCACGGATAACCGTTCGGTGATAACAGGAAGTGCCCCATCAGTGACAGAATGTGCCCCCGTGGGTGATAGAACGTGCCCCATATATGGGGCAGGTTCTGTCAGATGATTCATTGAGTCATTACCACATTGTCGACACTGGTGTCGAAACAAACTGAGATACCACTTATAATTCTAGAAACGATTTGAAGTTATTGCTGTATGTAACAGTATTGGAAAGTATCAATCACCAACTCTTGAAAGTGTGCCCACCAGGTCCAATGAACACAAAAGTGACAGAACCCCGGTCTCCTCTAACCAGGCCAGGTCATTTGGAAAATCAACTTTTAAGGTCACGTGACCTTAAGGTCATGGGGTGACCTGCAGGGATCATATTATGCGTCATTGAATGCAGCTCGGCGAGGCAAGTATAATGATGTTGTGTGACGTTCCCCAGCAAAATTACGTGCAAGGTAATTACCAAAAGTGTGCTGTTCATTTTTCCAAATAAGAAATATAAATAAAGTTTTTAGAGAAAATCCTGTCTCCAATTTTCATTATCGAAGACATTTATATGGAAGACAAAGCTTTGCGTGGATTTAAATCATCCGAATTTAAAAGGTCACGTTATACATTTACGTGATTTGACCTTCAATACTTTTGACATTACATTTTCTAAACTTCAAAAAATATTATATCCCATTAATATAAAGTTTCTGAAGATGCTATGATATTAATATATATAGTTATAGATATATAATATATATTATATAAGATATATATATATATATATAATATAGATATACCCACAGCATATAAAATATATATATGGTGTGATTATCTTTCTCATATTATTTAGATGGAGATTTCGACACTAAAAAATCCAAGGTTTGCGCAACATCAAATAGTTTATTCTTCATTACTTTTACTTCAATGTCTTATATATTGACGAAATTCTGCAAGGAAAACACATTCAAAAACTTCAATGAACTCTTTATAACAAAACGTGTTTTTATCTAAAATCGCGTTTCAGAATTTCCAAATAATGAAAAACTTAAAAATGGCAAATTGGCATCATCGTGATTTTATTGAATGATTCTGATGATATAGGTTGAATTTACTCCCATACTTAGATGAGAGATACGCCCGCTGAAAATGAAAGTTTAAGCAGATCGAATAAGCTGGGCGATAGCTCGTAAACTATTCCACGGATGAAGATGCAAATGTCACAGCTTAAATGTACGGCTCAGATATCTTCTAAGATACAGATGTATCGAAATCTAAGGTGTAGGGTGTTATTTCGGGATTTTCTGGGTCGATCTGTCATGGAATGTCTTAGTTGCCAGGGGCGCAGGAACTGTCCAAAAGTTGGGGGGGGGGGGCGGAGACATTCTGAAGTCGATTCTTTCCATGCAACGCCACAGGCGTAATGTTAAAATCTGACAATGTTTGGGGGGCGGCTGCCCCCTCTGCCCCCCGGTTCCTGCGTCCTTGTTAGTTGCCCTATTAGATCAGTCGTGCGCTGCCATCATCAGATGACGCTTTAGCGCACGTCCACAAAACTGTACGAATCGGTAAGCCATAGCAGTCGGGAGGGTGTTGTACAGCTCCGCGGCGCTGTATGCGAACTGCCGCTGGCCTCACGCAGTTCTGCATCGGGGTGTGCGGAGCATGCCGCCATGATGCGCTTGCCGGTATATCTTGGCTTCTATAATAAAACAAGCTCACCAGCATCTCCGGCTCCCCGTGCCGTAAAACTTCCGGCTCCCCGTGCCGTAAAACCTCCGGCTCCCCGTGCTGTTAAACCTCTGGCTCCCCGTGCTGTTAAATCTCTGGCCCCCTGTGCCGTAAAACCATGTGAGCAAGCATCAGAGTATGGTGGCGCACCAGGTCAGGAGCAGACAACCACCCCAGCCATTTCTGAACTTTATATATATGATGGCACATTTTTTCCCTGAAATACCTCTGGCGGAGAATAACTAATTAGTAATGGGGTGGGGGACAATTTAGTAAGGTACCAATATTTTGGGTTTATAAAAATAAGGATAATTTTTCATAATGTAAATTTGAACAAAAAATCATACAAATTTGAAATGAGCTCAGAAATGATTAAAAACTAAAACAATTAAAGCTCATGGTCCTTGTAGTGTGTCGTCACGAAAACACAAAAAACCCATGACAAAAAATGACGCTGAATGCGACATCTGTCTGCGGGCAGTAAAAAAGCCTATGGTATTATTTGCAGCGAGTCTTTCTTTTCGCCACAAATGTTTAAGTCCAATTTAATATCCACTATGTCTATGTACATACACGTATATTCAAACAGGGCGTTTATTTCTGGGGATTGGCATTAATTCGCTTAGACATCTACAGTACACCATCGGCGAATTTGCTGAGAGTTGTTGTTTTTTGTAGCTGTCGTTGCAAATACGGCAAAATGTTAAATACGATCTATATATTTTGTGGCTTTATTTTCACATTGAACCATTAAATGGCAATATTTCAACCTGGCAAGATTGTTGTAAATGTTGTATGCAACGATTCATCCATCGGTGCGACGAAAATACATGCATAAATCACCTTTCATATTTTCACATGTAGCTGTTGGAGATCGACCAAAGCACAGCTGGTCTTTCATGTCGCACTTCGGAAGGGCCTATGGGATGTTCGAGACTGACGAAGCATTTATATTGCTACACTTTATAGGATGTCGAGGCCTCAAGAGGCCCCTGCAGTCCCCCTCTATTTTAGAGTCATCTGTGTCTCCTTTCCGCCTGTCAAGTGGGCAAGAGTCGAGAACGACAAGAGGCAACGTGCCTGTGGGGACTCAGGTGGCCCAAAGGCCATTAGTAGGTATCGCTGGTCCATTACTGGTGTATCCAACGACCACTCTCAGCAAACCAAACCACTCTCTTTGAACTTTTTAGTTCATGCGTAGGTGCTTTCATCTTTCTTGCGGCAACATGTAGGTGGCCCACTGTTATTGTTTTATCCGTCTCCTTCTTGAAACTTGAAGAATGACAGAAAGGTAGTAGGTACCTACGTTCTTAATGGTTGTACAAAGATGCTAAATATTATCTTTAATGAATAAAATATTCCTTGTTACGATAAAAGCAGACATCAAAAGATTTCAACTATCAAGTCATCTGAGGAATCAAAAAACTGCGTCTTGCGAATTGCGTTAGGTCTAAAAAGAAATTATTTGCACGAGGCAACAACTTGGATATGTCCTCTGGGCGTCAAAGAGACATACTTTCAACATAAGTGAAATTAAGCAAATTTACAATTGCAACACGGTACAAGTAATTTATAAACAACACAATGTGAGGCTTCACAGCTTTATTCTTTCTGCGCCAGCGAGCAGTCGTTTCGCTTTTGTTTCTAGTGGTGCCATACTGTTGGTCGCTAGACAAATAACGTCATAGTGGCCGCCTTACGTGGCAACTATTGGTCGATAGGTATTTTTTTGTGATGTCATAGTGGTCACCGAGCCTATGGCCACTGAAGGGATGACACCCCCTGAACTCGTATCCGATCTAATTTTCGTGTCGTCACGAAAACAAAATCAAGAACGTTTTAAAAAAAAACCAAGTTAAGACGAAGTTTTATGACGGAAAGCGGTCTAGAGGGGGTTTCAAATATATATGGAAAAATTGAGAAAAATATTGTGATTTTGTTAGGCGAAAAAACCCAATACCAGTCCCGCACCCCATTTGTGGTTTTACTTTGAACCGTAGATCATAAGATGCATTACTCATTTGGGCTGAGCTGTCGGCCGTTTGTAAGTAGATGTTTCCAGGGGTGAATACGGTAGGCAATAACTCGTTAGGCTACGTTTCTGCGTTATCTACGTTGGGTACCTACTTGCTAAATTCCTGAAGAATAACTCCAGCATAAAGAGAGCATGATATTGTTACAAAATTTGTGTAGCATTATACCACAACTAAAATACATGTTTGTACAGCCCCATTCGTAATATTCGTAATTATAATTATATAAATGGAAGTTGGAACATTAACCGAAAAAGTTTCCTTCATTCAAATACTTTTCATCATACTCATCATACATATTTGTATTCATTCTATGTGCAACCAAAAAAGGAGTTACCCATCTTGGCTCCACATTATGGTCTGGCTTTAATATCATTTTCCAGGACCGGAAATTAACATGTTAACGCCACGCGTCACATCGGTAGTGACCAGAGGTGCAAAAAAATCGCCAACTCGCCAACCAGGGTAGGTGATAAGTTTAGGCTAAAACTGTTTCGCTCAGGTGACAATTTTGCTGCGTTGACTGAGCTCAGGCATAACATGAATGATCTTTCTCTAAGAGTTCAGGCAAGGGATTGCAATAGTCTGACCCAGGGTTGCGGAGTCGATCAGGCTGCAGGTGACTCCGACTCCGGCTCCGACTCCGACTCCGAGATCAACTCCAACCTTTGACCCGCGCTCGGACGGGCCTCTAAGACAACTTTGCCCCGGTTGGGGGTCAAAATGACCCCACTTATTCGAAAACGAAAAGGGCTAGGAAGACGCAAAAAAAGGCGTCAAATGCTCTCAACAAGACAAATCAAAGTCATTTTGGTTATTTTTGCTCAGGTCAATATTGAGGTCACCAGAGTTTATCACATGACAACATTTCCAACTTTAGGACTTCGCACCAGAAACCCTCGAATATCTCGGAAACTTTAGTAGCTAAGAGCATAACATAACCGATAACTATTGAAAAATGCAATCACCGTCGATGTCCTAAAGTTGTAGCTCATGTCAATAGGTTAGGCTCTAGAGGTCACCAAAGGTCACGCTGGTGTTAACTTCCAGAAAGTTTTTGTGGGGAACTTAACTAATAAAGATGGGATAATAGTTTAAGCATCGTGCTTGTCTCGCCAAGGCGCTTCGAACCCACATTCATGATTGTCGGATAGGGTCAAGTTCAAAATTTGACCTTTGGCCAAGGTTATTTGGTGAGTTAAGTAGGTCATACTGGCACTGCATGTAGAGCGACGCGTCTCGGTGACTCAAGATGTAATATAGATAGAGACAAGCGATCGACACACCGTGGTGCCGATCGCTTGTCTCTATCTCTATTTCAGCATGAGTTATCGGGAAAAGGTGTTGATGACCTCAGATGATCTCAGCTGATATTGCAAGGTTCGCTGAGCAACAATTGCATCTGGGCTGGCTCACCGCTTGGCAGCTGAGCGAACTTCAATCTCGCAATCTCCTTCAACAAATTTGCACCATTGGGGAACCACAGGCTTTTGCTTCCTGGCTTTCGACAAGCTCTGAGTTTCGATCCAGAAACACCCGACGCAGATTTGGCCCTTGCGCGCTTGAGAGCCGAAGCCAGCAAGAGACGCTTTGCCTTTATTCATTGCAGCACAGCGCTACAAGACGTTGCCGCGGGACCTGCGAGAGGCGTGTTTACCATCTTCAAAGGTCAACTCGGTGATCTTTTACATGCAGCATGATGGGTGTTGTGATATTTGCATGTCGGCCGCTGTGTGAGTGTATGCATGATCATGAGTGTATTTTAGTTTCTAGTGTGCATGCTGCTTGTTAGTGTCGTTCTTTAGCATGTTTCCGTCTTTTAACCATAACGCGACACCCAGAATAGCTGTTTGGTGAAGCGGAGAGTGTATTTATCTGCTGTCAATGCATGCATTACGGTCAGGTTGGGTCTGGTCGGTGATGGGGATGGCCAGTAAATGATCTCCGAAATGACAGCGAGAAACATCGCAGTTGTATATATTCTTGACCTTGGCTGTTGACCCTGAACACTTCCATCTGAGCGCGCAATGCAACGCTGTGCACCGACAGGAATTATTCAAAAGCTGTATACGAGATTCGAAGCCTCGCGAACACGATCCTCCACCCACTGAACTGTATGAACATGGCCGGCCGAAGGCCATCTCAGTGAAGGTCAGGGGCACTGGTCAGGAACCCCATCAACTCGAGTATCTCGCCTTGTCAGGGCATGCCCTTGTCAGGGCATGCAGGAACAACTCGAGCGGGTGGACTTAACAACTTTGGTTTTGAGGGACAGCATCTGCCTTTCTCTAAGCAAGAGTACAAACATGAGAATGGAGCGAAGTAGGAACGAGATCAGTTCAAAGCCTGTGGGTTAACACTGGCGGATCCAGAAAGTGTGATTTGACAGTGGGGGGGGCAAATCCCAAAATTATCGCATAATTCTGAAACTCAAAAATCGGATTTTCGCTTGCTTTATTATCAATAACTGATTTAAAACAAACTTCTCTAGTAAAAGTTGCTTGTTTTACGACAAGCGCAGAAATGTGTCAAATTCACGCCGATTTTGGCCTGTTTGCGGGGCGGGGGCATGGCCCCTTTGCCCCCCTGGATCCGCCCTTGTCAGTGGGTATGTGCAGGGTGTGGGCGCACAGACCACAGACCACAGCACATTGCCGACTGGGCGGTACTGTCGCTGTAGTGTATAATTCTGTCGCGTATTTCATCACATGTTCACTTTTCACATGTTCAGTGTTCACTTCGACATTGCTTGGTGATAGCCACTGTGACTGTTGCATTCAGTGTAACTGAAACTCAAAGCAACGCATTTGTTGGGTTTTGTAGCTGGATTTCTGTCTTCCGTTGAACTGCATAGTCAGCAAATAGCGTGAAATGTGAGTTAATTTTTATCTTATGTCTATGTTTTAAGCATTAGCGCGAGCGTGTGGTAAAAGACTTTCAGGTCTCAGAGAATCAATGTCAATTGGTCAAAGCTTTTGTCCCGCAGGGTACATTTGATGATTTGACCAAGCTTTTTTCGCGCAGTTTCCAAAACGGAGGTTGATATGTGATTAATAAATACCACACGGGGCCGATAAAAATAATTTCTTTAGGACCGAGTCGTGTTAGATTTTCCTGCCGAGACCGAAGGTCGCGGGTGGAAACCTACAACGACGAGTCCTTAAGGAAATATATCGCCAAGTGTGGCATTTATTTATCATATGTCTAAACCTGCCGTTTGAAAACTGCGTAAAAATGGTTTGGTAAAATGTAAATGCCCGGCGGGCCGAAAGCTTTGACCAACTGACTGCCTTTTTATTTTATCATATGTTGATTTTCTGAGAGCTGAAAACCTTTTACCACATGCTCGCGCTAATGCTAAAAACATGCTGAGACATATGATAAAAATAAATACCACACTTAGGCAGACATTATTTATTTAGGACCTCGGTCGTTGTAAATTGTTAAGCCCTCGACCTTCGGTCTCGGGCGGAAAATCCAACAACGACCTCGGTCCTAAATAAATTATTTATCGGCTCCGCGGTGGTGTCTTATATAAATCAATGTAGCAGCAATGGCGTCACAACGGTTTAAAAAACAGTCGAAGCAAATCCAAGTGGACGTGTACCTTAAACTGGAAGTTGGATCCATACTAGGGATGACTGAAAATTACTAAAGACAATGTATCTATGTATATAGTGTCCCCAGTGGTAGCAATACCCGTGTGCGGCAGTGAGGGCTGCGGAGTCGATCGTTTTTCTGATAACTCCGACTCCGACTCCGACTCCGACCCCGAAATCGATTCCGACCTTTAATTAGTTAGCAGAAGCCATTATCAACAGGCACAAGGAGTTTAACCACTCGCAAATAAGAAATGGTTTCAAAGTTGAAGCTCATTATTTAAAATATTGGGTAAAAATGATCAAATCATAAATATTTAATAAATATTTAAAATATAGTTCTAAATTTATAGAAATAGACATTGTCTGGCCAAAACTTTCGATTTTCAAACTCAGGAAACCCTAAAAAATATAGTTTATCATGTCTTGTGACCATCGGCGTCGCCAGGGTTCTTAGATTGGGGGTGGGGCAAATATGCCTGGCAGACGTTTAGTAACAAAGACGGCTATTTACTAGAAATAATTGAGACTTTTTTTTCTAACAAATATATTTGACGTCAGGGTAAAGTGTTGACTTCATCAACCTTCTCCACTCTTCAACCCTAGCATTTCCTCGGATATGTACCAATCTCAGTCGCCGGGCGGAGGTTGAAGGAGTGGGCAAGTTACCTCGCTACCCCCTCTCATGCAGTGACGATTCTGCCGCGAGTGCCTATTAGCAGAAAAAACTATCAATCGTGAACTCCGAACCCACAGTGGACGCCCTCTGGCTCTCAGTGACACGCCGTGGCCGAACAGTGGTAGTGGGCGCCATCTACAGGCCGCCAGACAGCGCCCCCCAGTGGATTCGTCGATACACTCCGAGACCAGCTACATCATGACGAGAGGCACTCCAATTTTTCTGCTCGGTGACACAAATCTAGATGTCTCGACACCCAGTGCACCAAATATTCGGAAATATCTTCAACTCCTCTCTGACCTTAACCTACACCAACTCGTCAGTGAACCGACGCACATTTTACCTAGGTCCTAGACCAACAATTTTAGACCATATTATCACTAATCAGTCTGATCTACACTCCTCAGCCCGCGTACTCCCTGACTCTCTGAGTGACCATCAGCCCGTCACCTTTCCTATCACTCCCAAGATCCGCACTTGCCCGAAGTCCGCCACATCAGACGCGTGATCGGACAAACTGGGACAGTGTCAGCCTCGACCTCCTGCTATCCGACTGGGGTCCACTGCATGCGGCCGACGGCGTAGACGACAAAGTAGAAGAGTTATTGCGGGTATGGAACACAATTTTCGATCGCCACTGCCCAGCTGTACAGGTCCGATCAAGTCGGAAACGAGGCTGCCCATGGCTAACACAAGATCCGGAGCTCCGCGATCTCATGGCACAGCGAAACGAGGCGAGAAAAAACTGGAGAAAGCACCTCACGGATGAAAATCACGCTATTTACAGGAGGCTGCACAACATGGTCCGCAGTCGGCTAATATGTGTCCGCAGGGACCTTCTGTGCAACCAACTCACCAACAATGACTATCGTAGCTTTTGGTCTAGGTTTAATCAATTTGCAAAATGTGCTAATGCGGGGAGCGCGAACGCGGACACTAAAATCAGGGGTGTGCTAGCCAACCAGTTCAATGCGTATTTTGCGAGTGTCGCCTCCAGCATCGCAAATGATCTGCAATCGAGTGTTAATACTGGCCAGTCTGAGCTGCGTCCTCCGACTGTTTGCACGTCTCATTTTCGACTACAGCCTGCCACACTTCCCGAACTATCGAAAGCAGTGCGTCATATGAGTGATTCCAGAGCTGTTGGTCTGGATGAGGTTCCAATGCTAGCGGTGCGGGCGCTATTTTGATGTCATCGGTCCCCCTTGCTACATGTGATCAATACCTCCCTCGTTAGTGGAATTTTCCCTTCGAAGTGGAAAACGGCTTGCGTGGTTCCATTGCACAAGGCTGGAGATTGTAGTGTAGCAAGTAATGACCGGCCTATATCTCCCTTCTGTCGATCCTGTCAAAAATAGCCGAACGCTATGTCTGTACTCAACTTAGTCATTATCTACAAGTCAACCACATTCTTAGTGACAGCCACTAGCCAGTACGCTTATCGACGTGGCCATTCCACGGAGGACGCCCTCCTCGACGCTGTCTCATGGGTAAATTCACAAAATCGACAACGGAATGCTAGCTTCCAATGGATGGCAATCGACTTTGAGCAAGGCCTTCGACAGCATAGACCATAGCCTCCTGCGCAAAAATATAATGGATGGATATGTTCACCTCACTGGGTTCGCGAGCTACCTTAGAGGACGCGGGCAGATGGTTCGTGGCGGCTCAGAAGTTCGTCCAGTTCAATTTGGCAATCCGCAGGGGTCTATCATCGGCCCTATTCTTTTTAAAGGGATAGTGCCACCTTGGGAGAATTTCTAAAAAGCGGCTTGAATGAATGCTGTATTTAATTATTCATTGTATGCTCTTGCTCAAACTTGCCCTTATAGCAATGTACGCTAAGCATTTTTTATATGTTCCTGATTCAAAACCATTGTCCCGATTGTACACAGACTATACACATTCATGATCTGATGGCCGCGCGGGCGAATGGTGGGTAGACAAATGCGACAATGCGGGTGGATCATCACAAATTACATTTGCAGAATATATTAAAAAAGGAAGATGTATGGAGAACAAAAAGCATGGATGTGCTCCTAAAAATTTCAGGAGCAATATCTATATTTTGGACTAAATTTATGCCTAACCGTTGTTATGGGCCTTGTGCTACCTAAGTACCACCGCTCTGACCTTGTCGATTCCTAAAACACCGGAATTTCTACCACCAGAGCCGCCAGCCCGCCCACATATCGCTCCACTGCCCAAAGCCAAGGCCCCAAGCCGCCGAATGTCGCCGCACTGACGTTGAAAAGGCCTGCCTGTACTAGAGGTGACGTCATTTAACCCTTTTCGGCCAAAGTCGAGCCAGAGCTTCAGGCCGAAATTGGGCCAATTGGGTTTGAATACTTATAATAAATAAGCTAAGATTGTTGAAAATATAATAACTGCATACGTTTTTAATTTTAAAGTTCACTGAACGAATGGTGATGTTGGAGTTGCAATATTCAAATGACAATTTAAGTCAGCAAAGTATGATCTCAAATAGAGCGGAGGCGAGGCTCAATTTAAGAATGATGCCAATCATTTGGGTGCACATGTATTTTTGAACTAAATGGGCAGTTTCGGAACCAGAGCTTGCCAGGTGAAAAGGACACGCCTAATCTACCGAAAGAGCACCAAAAACTCGATACTGGTCTGCAAGGTGGCACTCTCCCTGTTAATAATGTAAACGAACATTGCGGGCTCTCTCGTTCATGGTCGACTGATATGTTATGCTGACGATACGCAGCTGCTCGATTGCTCGCCAGCTGACAGTAACAGTCTGTCACAGCTCAAAATCCGCCTGGAAGAGTCAACAACATCGGTGCAACAATGGTTCCAAAATAACTCTCTGAAAATGAACGCAACAAAAACAGATTTCATCATTCTTGGAACCAAACAAAGGGTGAAAAAAGCGTCGGAATTCCAATTTGATCTGTCGGGCACCACACTTCAGTAATCACATGCCATTAAAAAATTAGGAGTCCCGAGTCACCATTGATCAGTCCCTGTCCTGGGACCAGCAAATCTCTTCCGTAGTGCGTCGATGCTATAACATCCTCATCTCCCTGAACAGATTTAGGCGTCATTTCACATCAAAAGCTCTCATCACTATCATTCAAGCCCATGTCTTCTCTCAAATCATTTATTGCCTTCCCTTTGGGGTGGAAGCAGCTGAAACTATCAAACTGAATCGGATTCCAGAAGTGATTAACTCGGGCCGGCTCGAGTGGTCACCGGAGCAAGGCGCCGGGATACATTAACTCAACCCTGAAGGCAGCTACACTGGTACAGGATCGGTGAGCTAATCGAGCAGCGTGACTGCATCAAGGTATATCGATCCCTCACAGCCAGAATACCCCATTCCGCAGTAAGACAATGTTCGTTCACCCCTCCGTTCAGATGTGCGCCCGCGACACCGGCTGGACGGAACACGGCGCAACTCCACCTGCCGAGGGTACGGCTGACTGCACTTCACACTCATTTCCATACAGAGCAGCGCCGCCATGGAACACTCTTCCAACTGAAAACGACTGCCCCAACTCTGGGGAGTTTAAAGTGCAATACGAAAACGGCCAGTCTCATTCGTAAATATTCTCATCAGTTGTAGCCACTATTTAAATGTGATGGCTGTGTATTGTTGTCTTGTGCTGTATGTGTTGTATATATATATATATATATATATATTATATATTATATATATATATATAGTATATATTATATAAATATTATATATATATATATATATATTAATGATATATGTATATGTGTGCTGCTCACCTAGTAGAAGCTGTCGAACCGCACTGTCGAGAAACTATGTTCCCTTGGATGGACCGGTCAATACAATACAATACAATTTGCCTATGCTTGCGGCAATCTTACCATCCAGATGAATATTTACCTATTTATGACCAAGCATATGATAAGATATAACTTTTTTGTAAGGATTGGAGTGACTGTAACAATTGTTATGTCAAAATAGCTTTCACTTAATGATTGCTAGATTTGAGTAAAAGGATGTGTTTTACCAGCACCTACTAGAAGCACAATGCTCCCGGATTAACAGTTCCGGAGCAAGAGTGCAAGAGAGCAAAAGTTTTGAGCAATAAGTCGTGTTCCCAAATAGGATGTTGGTCACAACTTGTTTAAACGGTAATTAATTGCTGTAGCTAATGAATGGGAAGAAGTTCATCTCGCCCGAGCAGCCTAAGCGTCACTTCGAGCCGTTTTTTTAAACAAATTTATATATCATGATCGCTTCTTAAACTCCTTAGGGTGCCATTTTGAATCTGCATTTTACGATACACCCTAAGTTATATTTATATTTTCACCCACGATGATTGGAAATTATTGGATGGCAAATTAAGGAATCGAAGCAAACAAACTCCAATACACATTATTTTGACATTCCCTAAAATGCATCTGAAAAATACTTTGACAATGGTACAAAGCCCGCTTTCAGGCTATAAGTATCTTGCTTTATACAACATATAAGCTCTTTACCAAGTTGTTTTTGTTGCAGCTCATTTGCAAAGTCTGGTGCAATCTCTCAGACTGAGAGTCGATTCAGAGGTCATAACCACCCAACGGCTGAAGGTCACGTGACTCATGTCCGCTGAAGGTCACACTCGTCACTCTGTCCGCTGCCCTTGAAAAACCGTGCATCCATATCACTTGTATCGGCCGCAAAATGCTAAGCTGACAGTGGGTGGTGCAGGTGATGTAGCGGGGTTCGTTTCCGAGTGTCGCAGTTAGGCTTGTGTTGTGGCCTTGGTCTGGCCTGTACTGACGTGTCAGACTGTCCGGGCACCTTATCTCTCCCCTCTCAGAGAGAGGCCCCCTCTCACTGACGACACCGAGTACGCCACGGAGGAGGAAGCCAGCTGCGGCTGCCCACCCGGTCGGTGCCCCGTTGTTTCATGCATAACCTTGGCTGCGTCGGCTGGGGCCGGGATCGGGGTGGGACCGGGCCGGGGTCGGGATGGGATCAGACCGGGTCGCCTGCGGCTGACCCGGGCGGCGCCCTCTGTCTTCTCGCCTCCGACGCGGCGCACTGGCAGCAAGCACCGGGCCTGCTCGGGAGTTCCCCGAACGATACCGGCCGCTTCCATCGGCGAATTTGGCGCAGCGTGGCCCGGGTTGGCGTGCGTGACGCTAGTCTGGGAGCCTTCCTGCGGGTGGTGATAACATTGTGTGCAGGTGATAACATGCTGATAACATTGTGTGCAGTCCTTCCGAGACGGTGTGGGATTCCCCAAAACACATGGAGAGCGCCCCCAAAATCATGGAGGGTGCCCCGATTCCGGGAAGTGCAACTACATAACTCCTTGCAGTGGCTGCGGATTCAAATTTCGGGAGGGGGTGCAAAGTCGCCATGGGGGGCCCTCCCTGCAAATGGGGGCCCTCTCCAGCAAGGGCGGATCTGACAGGCCGTTTTGGGGAAACGGGTATTTAGCGGACCTTACCTGCTCCCCTGATTTCGAATTCACTTCCTGGATTTCCTCCAACTTTATTTTTGGCATCCACACGATTTCCAAATTTATTTTTTTATTTTGGACTTTTTTAGTGTTTCGAACTTTTTTGCGATATGAAAAAGGTCAGCCTTTGCAGCTTTGCAGCATGTCAGCTTGCAGGTTTGTATTGTTCCGACATTGCCCTTACAGTATAACTAACACAAAACTTTCAATGTCAGCTGCACCCAGGGCGTTCGCTGGTAATTTTGAGTGGGTGAATGGGCTGAAGTGAACGAAAAAATGTACCCATTTTTTCCACGTTGGTTATGTAAGCCTTTTGGCAGCATTTTTTGGCAATGGGAAAACTTAATTTTATGCTGGTAATACTTGTTATTTTGTGCGAAGCGCGCGAACTTTTTATGTGTTTGCCTGATAAAACCCAGAAACATGGCGGTTGGCTTGTAGAGAATAAAAAGCTAACAATGAACCGTAAGACGATGACGATGGCTTCCGTTATAGACGATGGCGACCTGATGTAAGCCGCGGAAAGCCGGTGTAAAAATTTTTAATCTTAGGTGGTGGAAAACGAAATTTTTAAATATTGGAACCGAGACTCGGAATAAAAAATTTTTGCCACTGATTTGCCGGCATCTTCGCTTATGAATGAAAAAATGATTGAAATTAAGGTAGTTTTAATAAAATATATTCTTCGGATAGTAATCAACGATGAACCGTGGCAAGTAAGCGCTCAATAATATGCAGTTATTTTTGCCTGTGATATAATAACTGCAATATCATTGTAACGATTGTAACAAACATAGTTGGTAAAGGTGCAAATTGGGTTTGAAAACTGCAGGCGGCCAGAACGGCTTTTCCGCACAAATAATGGTCCTGCGGACCTGGAGGAGCCTGCAGGACGAAATTGGCTTGGGGAAATGGTCCTGGGCCTGGCCCCCACTATTAGCTTTTGGTCGCCGCAACTTGGAACAGGCGCTTAAGCAGCTTCCGGATGCCGAAGTCCGCGTCTTGCGTTCGCGTCACCTTTTTCGAAAATCGCAAGACTTTAGCTTAACATGTATCTTAACATTTGAAAGTTAATATTTTATGAATGGAGTGGGCCACTGGGGGAGTGGGGCTATGGAAATAGGTACCGCCAGGGAGAGAATGCCAGAACACTGAATTTAATTCATTTTTCATTTTCCAAATTTGTATATAAGCAATTTGCGTATTGTTTGTGTCATGCCGCGAAGCGGCGCGATTTTTAGTTTTTGCACTGTGGATGGCTGTAATTTTTGACTGCTGCAAGGCAATTTTTACAACAAGTACGTCCCGACCTTTTTTGTGGGGTGGGGGGGGGGGGGGGCAAAAAGATAGGTTTAAAGGACCTTTGGGGAGGAGAGCATGGGTCTTTGCCCCCTGGATCCGCCCTTGCTCCCAGCTACGAGCCAATTCCATAATATGGGTTCGGCAATAACTTGTGGTGGCAAATGCCTCCAAATGGGGCATTGCAATGGCAGTAATGTAAAACCAGTCTTGTGTCCGGTTAAAAATAGCTCTTGATGCTTTCCAACCCATAACGTTTTGCACATCGACGTTGGCGGCTGTGATTGGATAGCCGAGGCCCTCCAAAAATATGTAACTTTATTTTTTTTGCCTGTTCGTTCTGCTTTTTCTTTGTTTCTTTTTTCTCTTCATGGACCGCCTTCTGAACGTTTCTTCATTTTGCTTTATGTAGTGGTGTACCTATTTGTTGAGACAACAAATTGAGACAATAAGTAGACAATGGGCAATTTATATTTTTCACAAGGGGAATTCAGGTGGGAAGGGGATCACTAAACTGAACCACAAGTGACGTGGTTTAGAACACGGGTTAGCAAAATAATCTGAGAACATATAATGCCATGAATTAACATGGAAAATGCAAATGTTATGATTTCCGGCATTTGTTTTTTGATCCATGATCAAGTGTTCCGGGGGCCCTTTGACCCGCTCTGGAGCCCTTTTTGGACCTCCCAGGGGCCATCTTGACCTGCCCAGGGGCCCTTCCATCTTCCCCAGGGGCCCTCTGTGCTGGGCTAGGGGCCCAAATTCGTCGTATTCAGGAGGCCCCTCTGACCCCGCTCTGGGCCCTTTCGACCTCCCATGGGCCCATCCCCGGACCTACTTCAGGGCCCCTCCCCAACCTTTCCAGGAAAGCCCCTACGCCGTTCCAGTGGCCCCTATGGTTGCTGGTTAGGGCCCATTCGACGTGTTTCAGGGAACCCTCTGATCGCCCAGGGGCCTTTTAGTTGTCCGGGTCCCTACGGTACGACCTAACCAGAACCCTCTTGAGCCTGGGCTAAGGGACCCATTCAAGTGTGTTCAGGGGGCCCACGGACCCACTCTGGGGCCTTTTGATCTCCCAGGGGCCATCCGAACTTGTTCCAGGTGGCCCTACGCCTTCCCAGGGGCCACTTACGAATTTCCCCAGTTTCCCCTCGACTTTCCCCATTGGCCCTCTGGTGCTGGCTCAGGGCCCATTTGGGCGGAGTGTTCAGTGGGCCCTCTGACCACTCTGGAAACCCCTTTCGTTCCTCTGGGACCATCGACCTGCCCACGGGAAGCCCCTCTGACCTTCCCAGGGACCCTACGACCTTCCAGGGGCCCTCTGTGCTGGCTAGGGGCCCAATTAATCGTGTTCAAGGGGGCCCTCTGTCCCCGCTTCAGAGCCCTAGCAACCTGCCCGGATCCCTCCTATGCTGGCTAGGGGCCATTCTCCGTGTTCAAGGGGGCCCTCTGACCCACTCTGGCCTTTCGCCTCCCCCAGGGGCCCTCCGGACCTTCCCAGGGTCCATTCTGTGCTGGGGCTAGGGGTTAATTCGTCGTGTTCAGGGGCCATCTGACCAGCTCAGGGGCCCCCTACGATGCCAAGGGGCCCCTATGACCTGCTCAGGGACCCTCTGTGCTGGCTAGGGGCCCATTCGGAAGGTTTAGGGCCCTTCTCACTCGCCGAGGGGCTCTTTCGGTCTTTAGCCAGGGGCCCCTGCGATCTGTTCAGGGGCCAAAAGTAAAAAGCTTCTGTGCAGAATTATCTTTTCGGCCCCGGAGCAAACTTGAAAGGGTATTGTTCTGGAGCCCACTTAATGTATCATGTTCGCACTTTTTACCAGCCCTGGGCTAATTGTCGCTCGAACAGTGATTTCGTTATCAAGTACTTTTGACTACCGACAGTTATAAGCATGGAACGCTTATAAACTTTAACTTGAAACAGGCACGTAGCCAGGATTTCGTCCGGGAGGTCGGCGCCTCGAAATGACCCCTTCCCGAGCGTTGAAAGGGCCCTTCCCAAGCCTTGAAAGGGCCAAACAAAACGGATGAAAAGGCACGTTGCAAGAATAGCAAATGCAGTATGGCAGTATGACATGTGTCATACCAACTTTGCAACCAGTGACACAAATTTGGAATCAGCTATAACATCTTCGAATATTTTTTAGGCTGAAGACCCGGAGCTTTGAAATAAGTTGCGTCGCGGAGCGGAGCGATTTTTTTTAGTCTTATACCCTGGTTATGCATTCTCATCAATGCGTCGTATTGTGTATGGTGCGGACCTCTAAAAATGTTGTTTGCGTGAACATTTTTTTTTTTATTTGGGGGGGGAATACAATGTTTGCTCCACCCCCCCCCTATTTCGATGGGGGGCAACCTGTGACTACCCCCCCCACCCCACCCCACCCCCGCTTCCTCCACCACTAGGTTCATGTCAATACTATCACGGCAGTTAGTGCCGGAACCTCTGATGCCTTACCGGTACCGCAACTCAATATTGGTAGAAAATCGTTCTTACGAAGTGCATTCATTGCATTCTAATATTTGAAAGTGGATGGAACTTGGATCAAGACTAACGTTTGGCAGTATTTTTATCGACCGGCTTCTATCTAGGATAGTGCAGTACAAGGCTAAGGAGCGCGCGCCTTAATTTTGCAGTATCACCGCCTAACTAGAGCTACCGCCATTGGACTCACGGAATCGCACCCGAACTGGTAATGCAGTCCGATAGGTGGTGGGGGATATCCCGGAACAAAGTGCGTGGGGACAGCTGAGCCGAGGTGCCGAGGGCGCATCGAAAACGTTGTCATGTTATGAAAACCACTGACACCTGTACGGAACGTGTGTGTTGTATGCACTTTGTGCAATGCTGTAAAACGTCCCCAGCTGGGCTGTGTTCCCTGGTAGGGACTCATAACATTGGTAGATTTTAAGAACCTCAATGTTATCTTAAAGTGTCTCTGAAAATATTCTTAATCCTATAAATGACGTACGTTCTGGAGTTTAAAACATACAGAATGTATCGCTACTTGCATCGCCCTCGGCCAGCTTGAGGGGGCCCTCAGCCAGCTTGAGGGTCCCTCTGCCAGCTTGAGAGGGCCCTTGGCCAGCTTGAATGGGCCCTCGACCAGCTTGAGGGGGCCCTCATCCACCTAGAGGAGCCCTCGGCCAGCTTAAGTGGGCCCTCGGCTGGCTAGGGGGCCTCAGCCGGCTTGAGAGGGCCCTTGGTCAGCTCGAGGGGGCCTTCAGCCACCATGAGGGGCCCTCGGTCAGCTTGAAGGGCCCTCAACCACCTTGAGGGGCCCTCAACCGGCTTGAGGGGGTCCTCGGCCAGATTGAGGGGGCCCTCAGCCAGCTTGAGAGGGCCCTTGGCCAACTCGAAGGGGCCCTCGACCAGCTTGACGGGCCCTGAGCTACCTTGTAGGGCCCTAGACCGGCTTATGAGGGCCCTTGGCCAGCTCGAAGGGACCCTCAGCCACCTTGAGAGGCCCTTGGCAAGCTTTTAGAAGGGCCCCGGCTGGCTGGGGGGGGGGGGTTCAGCCGGCTTGAGGGGCCTGGGTAGCTCGATGGCGGTTTTCAGCCATCATGAGGGGCCCTCGGCCATCTTGAGGGAACCCTCAGCCACTGAGGGGCCCTTGACCGGCTAAGGCTTGAGGGGGTCTTCAGCCAGCTTGAGGGGGCTCTCGGCCAGCTCTGAGGGCGGCCTCGGCCATCTCCGATGGAGCCCTTGGCCGGCCTGGGGCGGGAGGGGGGGGGCTCGGCCCAGCTTTGAGGAGGCACTCGGCCAGCTTTAGAGGGCCCTTGGTCAGCATGAAGGGGATCTAGGCCAGCTTGAGGGGCCCTCACTACCTTGAGGAGCCCTCGGCCAGCTTGAGGGGCCCTTGACCAGCTCGAGGGGGCCATCGACCAGCTTGAGGGGGTCTTGGCCAGCTTGGGGGGACCTCGGCCAGCTTGGGAGTCTCAGCCACCTTGAGGGGCCCTCGACCGGCTTTAGGGGGCCCTTGGCCAGCTTGAGGGGGCCCTCGGCCAGCTTGAGAGGGCCCTTGGTCAGTTCGAGGGGACTCTTGGCCAGCTCGAGGGAGCCCTCAGCCACTTTGAGGGACCCTTGGCCGGCTTGAGGGGGCCCTTGGCCAGCTCGAAGGGCCCCTCGACCAGCTCTAGGGGACCCTCAGCCAGATTGAGGGGGCCCACTGCCGGCTTGAGAGGGGCCTCGGACAGCTTGAGGGGGCCCTGGGCGGCTGGGCCTGTCTAGAGAGCCTTTTCCAGGCATGAGAGTGCCGTAGACTGATATGAGGAATCGCTCGGTTGGTCTAAGATGGCGTTTGCAAGGTCTGAGGGGACCTCCGGCCGTTCTCAAACATTTTTTTTCCAATCCAAGGGGCCCAAATCGCCCAAGGGGGTCCCTCGGGACCCTAGGGACCCCCTTGGCTACGCCTCTGGTGCCTTATCATATCGCTCATGTGGAGTTGTTGACACTGTTCTATAGAACAGATTTTCCTGAATGTAACCATTACTTTTTTCAATATTTTTTATCATTAGGGTCGGCCTTGTGCCATTTCCTGGAGAGGAATGCCGGGGAGGGGGAGAGGAGGAGCCTCGGGTTGGACCCCCTATGGGACCCCCTCCTCTCAGAGCCTGATTACTTGATCTGGGAGGCTATTCTTCGGAACCGACACCACCGGGACTCGAACCCGGGGCCGCTGCGTGACAGTCCGAAGACATACCACGGAGCTGCCGGCTCCCCATTTTCAGATTCACTCTAGCTCCTGAGATATTCCAAATTCGCCAAGATCAGTATGGAATCACAAAATTATCGGTTGAATCCAGAGAGGCTTTCGTTACATAGAAGCACTGCTCTAACCACCTGTAAGACGCCTTTAACGGCGAAGGACGAGCGAGCCCGAATAAAACCGCGTCAACTTCTCATCCGCCCAATGGAGGTTCATTTTGTGCAAAACATGCCTTTGAATTGTTTTCGCTACGAGTTGTTTTGCCGTCGCAAATAGATCCGAACTAAATCGATACTTTGAACTAAATATATTTTGCAGCGTTATTTCAAACTTGCAAAAATAAGCTTCATGTTTGTAGGCAAAAAATTATTTTGGGTGGGTATTAGATGGATTTGATTGCGCTTTACAGCTACATTATTTGTATCGCTTATCACCCTTTGTTTTTTTACGCAACGGCGGTGAAATGAAGGAAATATGATAAAATCGGCAACGTAAATATTATAGATGGATTTAAACAGCGAAATATTACATTAATAAAACCTGAATTTCCACATGCATTTTAGAGACAGTACACCGGTCTACACATTGGTGTTTATTTCACCCGCGCCATCATCTTGCCATCATCTCCCACCCGCACCATCATCTTGCGCGGCACCTCCGGGTCCATTTCGCAAAGCACGAGGCGGATCCATTTCTTCAGATCTGGATCGCTTCGGGCTTTCCATCCTCCCTTGTACACCTCCTGCTTCATGCAGCCCCAGAAATCCTCAACGGGCCTCAGTTGGGGAACATTGGGCGGTATCTTTCGCGCGGATCATGGCACGTGCGCACGCTCGAGGAGATCCAGGGTTTTACGCGTGTAGCGGAGCAGCTGCCGACGATCATAGCCATAAACACATATCCACCATTGGGGTAATGGGTGTCAGATATTGGGAAGAGCACCTTCTTCAAGGCAATTACTCCCGACACGTTCCCCATTGACATTAGCCCGACTGGCGCAGATGACGGGCTTGGAGCCCACGCGAGATATCGGCGGACCCACACCAGAAGTTTCCGCGGGGAACTTGCCGAACGGGTCGATATTTTGACATCTTCTGGGACATCACCCTCCCGGTCCAGCATAGAAACACTGGTTACAAGCCATTTCAGAGCCGTCGTAGGTGAAATAACTTTCTCATCATGGAACCTTAACCAAGACAGCTATGCGAAATTTAGTGGCGGAATTTGTGCAGAATCACCCCAATTTTCAGAAATGCAAAGTTTTAGCCCATTTCCATGAGATGGGTGTAGCGAGGTCAACCGTATATGCCATCATGAGAAACTTTGAGGGAAGAGGAAATGTCGAACACAAAGGTATCGGGAAAAAACTTTGACCTGTGGTCAAGATGCCCCGTCAAAGAAGGCAGGTCCTCGTCCACGCCGCCCGTAACCACGTGGGCATGTCCCTCCGTCTTCTGGCCAGGCGTTTTGGGATATCCCCTAGCTACGTGAAGAAAATCCTCAAGGAGGAAGGCTAATGCCTTCCTCCTTGAGGATACCGGAAAGAGGACCAAGGCCCCAACAGGCCACTCCGGAGCAGCTGAAGAAGCAGAAAGACACGGATACGCAGACTGGCGAGGGGCACGCTCAAATCTGCAGGCGAATTGGGCGTGGTTATGGACGATGAAAGTTATTTCACCTACGACGGCTCTGAAATGACTTGTAACCAGTGTTTCTATGCTGGACCGGGAGGTGATGTCCCAGAAGATGTCAAAAATCGACCCGTCGGCAAGTTCCCGCGGAAACTTCTGGTGTGGGTCGCCATATCTCGCGTGGGGTCTCCAAGCCCGTCATCTGCCCCAGTCGGGCTAATGTCAATGGGGACGTGTACCGGGAGTAATGCCTTGAGAAGGTGCTCTTCCCATATCTGACACACCATTACCCCCATGGTGGATATGTGTTATGGCTAGATCTCGCAGCTGCTCACTACACGCGTAAAACACTGGATCTCCTCGAGCGTGCGCACGTGCCATATCCGCGAGAAAATCCCCCCAATGTTCCCCAACTGAGGCCCGTTGAGGATTTCTGGGGCTGCATGAAGCAGGAGGTGTACAAGGGAGGATGGAAAGCCCGAAGCGATCCAGATCTGAAGAAATGGATCCGCCTCGTGCTTTGCGAAATGGACCCGGAGGTGCCGCGCAAGATGATGGTGCGGGTGGGAGATGATGGCAAGATGATGGCGCGGGTGAAATAAACACCAATGTGTAGACCGGTGTACTGTCTCTAAAATGCATGTGGAAATTCAGGTTTTATTAATGTAATATTTCGCTGTTTAAATCCATCTATAATATTTACGTTGCCGATTTTATCATATTTCCTTCATTTCACCGCCGTTGCGTAAAAAAACAAAGGGTGATAAGCGATACAAATAATGTAGCTGTAAAGCGCAATCAAATCCATCTAATACCCACCCAAAATAATTTTTTGCCTACAAACATGAAGCTTATTTTTGCAAGTTTGAAATAACGCTGCAAAATATATTTAGTTCAAAGTATCGATTTAGTTCGGATCTATTTGCGACGGCAAAACAACTCGTAGCGAAAACAATTCAAAGGCATGTTTTGCACAAAATGAACCTCCATTGGGCGGATGAGAAGTTGACGCGGTTTTATTCGGGCTCGCTCGTCCTTCGCCGTTAAAGGCGTCTTACAGGTGGTTAGAGCAGTGCTTCTATGTAACGAAAGCCTCTCTGGATTCAACCGATAATTTTGTGATTCCATACTGATCTTGGCGAATTTGGAATATCTCAGGAGCTAGAGTGAATCTGAAAATGGGGAGCCGGCAGCTCCGTGGTATGTCTTCGGACTGTCACGCAGCGGCCCCGGGTTCGAGTCCCGGTGGTGTCGGTTCCGAAGAATAGCCTCCCAGATCAAGTAATCAGGCTCTGAGAGGAGGGGGTCCCATAGGGGGTCCAACCCGAGGCTCCTCCTCTCCCCCTCCCCGGCATTCCTCTCCAGGAAATGGCACAAGGCCGACCCTAATGATAAAAAATATTGAAAAAAGTAATGGTTACATTCAGGAAAATCTGTTCTATAGAACAGTGTCAACAACTCCACATGAGCGATATGATAAGGCACCAGAGGCGTAGCCAAGGGGGTCCCTAGGGTCCCGAGGGACCCCCTTGGGCGATTTGGGCCCCTTGGATTGGAAAAAAAATGTTTGAGAACGGCCGGAGGTCCCCTCAGACCTTGCAAACGCCATCTTAGACCAACCGAGCGATTCCTCATATCAGTCTACGGCACTCTCATGCCTGGAAAAGGCTCTCTAGACAGGCCCAGCCGCCCAGGGCCCCCTCAAGCTGTCCGAGGCCCCTCTCAAGCCGGCAGTGGGCCCCCTCAATCTGGCTGAGGGTCCCCTAGAGCTGGTCGAGGGGCCCTTCGAGCTGGCCAAGGGCCCCCTCAAGCCGGCCAAGGGTCCCTCAAAGTGGCTGAGGGCTCCCTCGAGCTGGCCAAGAGTCCCCTCGAACTGACCAAGGGCCCTCTCAAGCTGGCCGAGGGCCCCCTCAAGCTGGCCAAGGGCCCCCTAAAGCCGGTCGAGGGCCCCTCAAGGTGGCTGAGACTCCCAAGCTGGCCGAGGTCCCCCCAAGCTGGCCAAGACCCCCTCAAGCTGGTCGATGGCCCCCTCGAGCTGGTCAAGGGCCCCTCAAGCTGGCCGAGGGCTCCTCAAGGTAGTGAGGGCCCCTCGAGCTGGCCTAGATCCCCTTCAAGCTGACCAAGAGCCCTCTAAAACTGGCCGAGTGCCTCCTCAAGCTGGCCGAGGCCCCC
>VOPJ01013487.1:96439-107717 GCA_014673585.1 Semibalanus balanoides
CCCCAAACGGCCGGTCGGATCCGCCCTTGCTGGGGAGGGCCCCCATTTTCAGGGAGGGCCCCCTATGGCGACTTTGCACCCCCTCCCGAAATTTGAATCCGCAGCCACTGGGGGGGGGGGTCCTTTGCCGAGAAGGGGGCCTGGGGATGCCGTGCCCCCTTTCCGAAGGTCTGGCTGTGCCCTGGCATCCCGCATCAGCAGCCAACCAGCCCATACCAACCATACGATCATCTCCATCACATTCAACCCTCGCCTTACGGAGGCTTTTCTCACCTTCGCCGTATGGGGCCAGGGGGCCTGACAGGCCCCCTGTTAGCTTCAAAACCAAGCAACATAGAGCAACGCAGTAAGAATCAGCATGCTGCCTGTTATGTTAGAAATTTAACGGTATGCAATTTGTAGGTTTCAGGTCAAGTCAACGGGTGAACTTCCAAGTCAAGTGAATGACCTCGACTCGGTCACGTCCAGAATAGCGATTCTGCTCTGTCAGAAAACCTCAAAACTAGCAACTGATAAATGTAAACAAATGGACATGTTCCTATACCACTTTTGTCTCAGGAATACAGAAAACGTATTTATTTGTTCGTATCTGTTCAACGTTAAAAAATGACGTCATGAGTTTCTCACACCTAGGGAGCCATCACTCAGTCAAAATAAAGATATTGCCTTTAAATAAGGTTTGGTTATTGTCCATATACAGTTATCTCACATATGTTCTGGTTTCTTGAACGTCTTTGAAATGTTGATTTTATTAGGATTTTTGTGTGTGTGTGTGTGTGTGGGGGGGGGGTAAAATCAAAACAAATTTTCGTAAAAAAATTGAAGTAAATGCTATTTTCTATATTGGACGTTTTCCGTTCACAAATTGCTTCTAAACTCTTTTTTTCTACGAGTTTTCAAACATTTATCGCTTTTCTACTAGCATGACGTCACAAAAACGTCATTATCTCCCAAACTACTTCACCAATTTCAATGAAAATTTCACAGCATGCTGCATACGTTGAATTGTTGCAACTCAGATACTGCAAATTTCAGCATAATACAATCCATGCGTAAAAAGTTATTCAAGAAAAACTCAGGGAGGCTGTCAGGCCCCCGCAAAAGCAAGTTAACCCAGCATCGACGGGGGAGGGGGGCGTTTAACGCCCCCTGCCGTTTTTTCGTCAAAACTAAAAAAAAACATTATCGATATCGACGTGAAACTTCGGGTACCTTATCCTACATCAATTTCAAGTCTTCTGTGCGAAAATAAAGACGATTTCGTTTGCTTTTTTTAGATATAGCGAATTTAGTGACGTCACTACAAGCGGTTTTTACACATAAATCAGCTAAACTTCAACAGACCGTACAAAGGCAACAAAATATTAAAAATGCAATCCAAAATCTGATAAAGATCGCAAATAATAAGGGCTACAAAATGGCAATCTCGGATTTTTTTGACCCATTAAAAAAAAAACAGTAGTTTTGGGAAAAATTACTATAAAATAAACAAATTCAAATATTTTGAAAAAATGGAAGATATGTGAGAGAACTATATGCAACCAACTTACATACCAAATTTCAGAGTGATATCTTTATTTTTGACTGAGTGATCGCATTTACAGTGCTGGTAACTCGTTACGTCATATTTTGAAATGATTTGTTTTTGCTTTTTTCGACAATATACATAAAAATTAAAGACAGCACTGTATTTCTGAGACAAAACTGGTCTAGAAACATGCCTTTTTGGTTATATTTATCAATAAAAAAATCTGACCTTACTTTGACTTTATCTTGACCATTACTTCATATACATGGAGTTTGGTGATCAAATGAGTATCACTATCGCTTTCCACGCGTACAATGAACCATAAAACATGCGTTGCATAACTTTCGTAGATATTTTGCGCATAGTTACCTTTAGTGACCTGACCTTGACCTTTTATCTTTCTCAATAATATCCTTTTCGATCATACGGGATGTGTATCATATGTTTAAGAGCACTTAGGGTGATTATGGTCGCAATCGAAGATTTTGGATGGAAAGTATGGCTCATACACGAACAAACATTTATTTTTACCTTTGACCTACCCGTGACCTGACACGTGACCTCAAATGGAAACTTTCGCAGTTTCTTTAGATTCGTCTCAACGAGCGCTTTCGAATGCCGCATTGCGCGTATCGCTGCGATCATTGGTTCGGAAGATAATCTGGGGGGGGTGCTTAACGCCCCCCAGTCAATGGTGTTCAGATCAGACCCCAGTCAATGCCGGGTTAATATACCATACAAAACGATCCAAATACAAATATAACATTGCTGCTTTTTGCGCACCCCATGCATGTATTGAAATATGAATGCTACATAAGGCCAGTGAGCCTAGCAGAATTCACAGGCTTACAGGTGTCTTCTCGATGATAGAGAACACTGTGCAGATGAAGCAGCAGTTGAGTCACTCAACTGCTGCTTCATCGTCAGCTAGACAGTTGAGTGTGCCGTAGACACTGGTGACGGTGATGACGCCGCTACAGAGTGATGCCCAGCAGCTGCAGAACGTGCGTGTAGCCGGTAGCGCCATCTGACAGGTCGGCGGGGCGGCACAGCGCGGCGGGACGGGGAAGATGGCGCCACTGTCTCGTAACCAGGTGCAGGTCTTCACTCGGCAAGTAGCAGGGGATGTTTCACTGTCAATGTGATTATCCTCACCTTGGTGAGGGGCTATTTTGACCCCCTCCCTCATGAGGTTTTTCGGGAATAGCAGAAAACGGCGCCACCAAATTTGGTACAGGCTCATTCCACGTCAAATCGCACAAAAAGAGAGATTTCGCACCCGACCCATTCAGATTTTGATGAAAATTGGTACGCATGTTGTGTCAAGGGAAAAAACATACACACCAGCTTTAAGCTACGGGTGACCTCAAGAGTCATATTTAGAAGTCATCCAAGGCCACGATTTTTTGCGTGCCTCATGCTCATAATAAATCCAACGCTTATATCTTCCGTGCTAACGGACTTAGCGGAATCAAACGAATATCGAATACTCCACAGGGTTGGACCATTGGAGAAAAAATACATGTGACCTTAATATGACCTTTGACCAGTCGAGGTCAAAATCTTACAATTTATTTTTCCACCAGTTTGCCTGCTCGTAACTACTCTAAACTTGGCACAATAAGTGAACGTAACATCCTCAAGTCCTTAGAACGTGTAAAAATAATGGCAGACACTTTTCAACTCTTGAAACACATACCGACCTTTAAAGGGATAGTGCCACCTCCGCAGGATTTTTAATAAGAAGCTTAAATTAATAGTGGGAATAAACAATCATGTATGCTCTTGCTAAAATCTGCCGTCAGGACCGGCAATTTAAACAAAATCGTCTCCAAAACGTTGGTCCCATGCACTGTGCTCAGCACTGAATTCAAAGTGGCTGCCCTCATCCTGTTCTGGCGCAACTGTTACGTGTAAAAGTAGCGCGCCCAAGGTCGAAACGGAAGATAAGCACAAGACACAAGACATAAGCACAATACCCAACAATACACAACAATACATCCATTTCAATAGTGCTACACTGATGAGATAATTTACGAATGAGACTGGCGTTTTCGTATTGCCACTTTGAAACTCCCCAGAGTTGGGGCAGTCATTGTCTCAGTTGGAAGAGTGTTCCATGCGGCCGCTGCTCTGTATGGAAATGAGGTGCTGGGAGTGGCGGTCAGCCGTAGCCGGCAGGTGGAGTTGCCGCCGATGTCCGTTAGCCTGGTGTCCGCAGGCGACATCTGAAACGGAGGGTGGACAATGGACATTTGTCCTTACTGCGGATGGGGTTAATTCTTGGTTGTGAGGGATCGATTATACCTTGATTCCAGTCACGCTGCTCGATTTAGTTTCACCAGATCCGGTAGCCCAGTTAGTGCGTTCAGGGTTGGGAGTTATGTGATCCCCCGGCGCCCTTGCTCCGGTGACCACTCGAGCCGCCGAGGTTAATCACCTTCTGAATCCGATTCAGTTGATAGTCAGCTTGCTCCATCGCCCAAACGGGAAGGCAATAAATGATTTGAGAGAAGACATGGGGCTTGAATATAAGTGATCAGGAGAGCCTTTGTGATGTGAAATGACGCCTAGATCTGTTCAGGGAGATGAGGATGCTAACAGATCGACCGCAACTAACGGTAGAGATTTGCTGGTCCAGGACAGGGACTGGTCAATGGTGACACTAATATTTTAATGGCATGTAAAGACTAAAGTGTGGTGCCCGACGATCAAATTGGAATTCCAACGCTTTTTCGCTCTTGGTATTGGTCCAAGAATATGAATCGTGTTTTTTTGTTGCGTTTCATTTTCAGAGTTATTTTGGAACCATTGTGCAGAGGCCCGATGGTGCTGACTCTTCCAGGCGGATTTGAGCCTGTGACAGACTGTTTACTGTCAGATGGCGAACAGTCGAGCAGCTGCGTATCTTTTCAGCATAAGCGATATCAGTCGAAACCATGAACGAAGAAGAGCCGCAATATCGTATACAACTAGATTAAACAAATCAATAGGGCCGATGAGTAGACGCTGCGGGACGCCATATTAAACTGGGAGCGAACTTCTGAGGCCGCCACGCAACCATCTCCCGCGTCCTCTAAAGGTAGCTCGCGAACCAAGTGAGGTGGAATACCATACCATTCTAATGTTTTGCAGGCAAGAGGCTTTTGCGAGAAGTCTATGCGGTCGAGGGCCTTAGCTCAAGTCGATTGCCATTATGAGCTAGCATTCCGTTGTCGATTTTTGAAAATTTACCATGAGACAGCGTCCGAGGAGGCGTCCTCCGTGGAATGGCCACGTCCGATAAAGCGTACTGGGCTGTCACTAACGAAAATGTGGTTTGACTTGCATGATAATGCCTAAGTTGAGTAACAGACAAAATGCGTTTTTGGCTATTTTTGACAGGATTGAACAGAAGGGAGAATATGACCAGTAATTACTTGATTATACTACGATCTAAGCCTGTGTAATGCAACCACGCAAGCAGTTTAACTCTAGTAACTCTAAGTCACTCCGACAACAGTGTGGCCCCTTTTAGAAGAAGCTGCAGGCCTGCGGGGGCGGTTTCGGGTCACGGGGACAGATCTTGTGTGCCCGAAAACGCGCGCCGAAAACTTCTTCTAAAAAAGGACCCACTAGTGATGTGTCGAAATTACTTAGGGTAGCGCGAGGTAATTAATTTCACCACAGTCCATTTTTCAATCTGCTTACACATACGGCTAGCTCAGCTCAAACCTCATTAAAGGTGGCCTATTCCCCTTTAAGAGGGAGCCCTGCCACTTCCCAAAGTTATCAAATTGTACGCCATTTGTGGTTGCAAAAATATGAAGTAATTGCTGCTAAACAGAATTAATGAACATTCGCTTTCTCACAAAAAAGTGGCTCAAATTTCAATAAAAAAATGACTTTTAGTATTTGGGCTGATGACGTCATATTAAAGGAAATTTGGGTGGATAAGAAAACCTTCATCGGACTGCCATATGTAATGACTAGTGTATCGCTAATGTATGGGCCAAATGTAAAACAAGTCGACTATCATCAACATTTGTAAAGAAGTGACAACGTCATCGGTCGCTGTCCCCTTTAAAATACAACTGGGAACTGGGGATTTTTAATCAGATGTCAAAGTCAAACTCAAATTTCTTTGTGATTCGGACCGTCGGTGGTTGTTTTAAAAACTTTACATAATTTAAATGCCCAAAGCAGCCAAAATGGCTATCTTCAACTCAAATATAATGTTAAGGTGGCAGTGCCTTTGAACAAAATGCGAAAGCAATGCATGAAATGGACCTGCAACGAAAGAATGACCTATGTGCTATGCTAACATAATGCAATCGCAGTAGGCGGCTTACCGGCTGTTTAGACTTACGGTTGTTAGGCAGCGTGGCAGCTAAAAACTGAACCACGAAATGTAATCCTCCTCACTAATCTGCGAACGCAAACCCATCATAGGCGTTTTACACGATGGGAAAAGTGACGGGATTTGAAAGTACAGAGAAAATGCGAGATCTGGGAGTGATATTAGACGAAAATTGAATTTTGCCTGCCCATGTAGAACGGTGTGCCTGAAAAAAGCCAACAGACTCTAGGTCTTTTGAATGAGATCGTTTCAAACCGGAAAAATGGACGTTCATTGTCGATATCAATCCCAGTCAATCATATCGACAACTGCGCTAATGGTAACGATCAATTACGGCTGTGTTATATGGGAGGAGCTGCCAACACGCACTTGAAAAGAACAGAAAAAGTTCAACATAAGTTTCTGACTTGGCTGTCTGCGCTCGCCTGTCGTCGTTGCCAATCATTGTTGGGGTTAAATGAGTTTGTCTTCTTCGTCATTTCGGATAGTATCTCCTTGTTTGGCAAGAAGATTGCAGTAGACATTATGCTCCTAAGAATATTCACACAACAAAATTGATTCGTCTTTCCTGTAGATTCATTCCCGTTGGCAGCTCTCCCGCGTGTACTCCGCAGCAGAGTGGTTTGTTCCACACGTCGCCGCAGCCAGAGTAACACATCAAAGAAACAGTTATGTTTGTAAGAGTCCCTAAGTCACTGAAACATGTTTCTTGACTCTGCTGAGAACGTAGTTATGCATACAGGGATTGGTGATGTTAGAAACATGTCATCGTATACTCCACTACATGCTCTAAGTAAACTGATAGTCATCGTGGTGTGTCTTTTTATATCTACATCATATGTCATGTCTTTTAGGTATTTTAATGATTGCTTTTGTGAATGGCTCCAATTGTCCGCTGGGACGAGGTTGTTTGTCTAAGGTTAAGTTTAAGTTTAGTTTATTTGCCTGTTCACCATACGGGTTGTACGCCCAATGACAGGTGTAATTTTAGGTATTTTTATGTATATAGTAAATATTTTATTTATATATATTATATATATATTTATTATATTATTATTATATTTATATATAGTATATGTATTAATATATATATATATATATACTATATAATATATGTATATAATATAGTATATATATATATAGTATAATATAGTATATATATTATACTATATATATTAGGTATTGTCTGTAATAGGTATATATTTGTACTATTTTGTTGTCAGTCTAGTCGTGATTTAATTTTATTGTGCGTGTGTGTGTAGGTGATTGAGTTGCATTGTGATTGTATTTTAATCCACGACTTCACCTGTCATTGGGCGTGCAACCCGTTGGTGAATGGCAAATAAACTAAACTAAACTAACCTAGACAAGAACCTCCGTCCCAGCGACATGGAGGCCATCACAAAGGCAAAGACAACACGCCCGAATAACGGTGCATTTAACCGGATCAAAGCGAATCGGCAGAAATACAGCATGCCCTTGACAGGAGCCTGCTAACAACACATTACCGCGCTAACATTTTTACGTTGGTCGCTTACGTTGTGACAAGGTTGCAAACACCAAACTACAACACAACGTTGTGAATAGTGGTACATTTTGTAGACTCCCAAGGAACGTTGTCAAAAAACGTTACTAATGACGATCCAAACGTTGAAACAACGTTGTGCAACGTTTTGTTTTCAACGTTTTGTGAGTCGTCCATAAGGTAAACGTTTTGACAACGTCCTGGGAGTCTACAAAACTTACACTATCACAACGTTGTGTAGTTGTGTTGCAACCTTGTCACAACGTAGCGACAACGTAAAATTGTTAGCTGGGTAATGTGTTGTTAGCAGCTCCTGTCAAGGCATGCTGGTATTTCTGCCGATCGCTTTGATCCGGTAAATGCACCGTCGGGCGTCGTGTCCTATGCCTTTGTGATGGCTCCAATGTCGCTGGGACGAGGTTCTTGTCTAGGTTAGTTTAGTTTAGTTTATTTGCCTTTCACCAACGGGTTGTACGCCCAATGACAGGTGAAGTCGTGGATTAAATACAAAATTTCACAATGCAACTCAATCACATACAAGCAAACGCACAAATAAAATTAAATCAACGACTAGACTGACAACAAAATAGTACAAATATATACCAATACATACAAATACTAAAATATATATATATATATATATATATATATATATATATATATATATAAATTATTACATATATATATTTAATTATATATATATATATATTATATACATATATATATATAATATATATATAATAAATATAAATAAATATATATATATATATATAAATAAAATATTTATATATACATAAAAATACCTAAAATACACCTGTCATTGGGCGTACAACCCGTTGGTGAAAGGCAAATAAACTAAACTAAACTAACCTAGACAACAACCTCGTCCCAGCGACATTGGAGCCATCACAAAAGCATATGCATAAAAATACCTAAAAGACATGACATATGATGTAGATATAAAAAGACACACACGATGACTATAGTGACTTAGAGCATTGTAGTGGAGTATACGATGACATGTTTCCTAACATCACCAATCCCTGTATGCATATCTACGGTTCTAGCAGAGTTTAAGAACATGTTGCAGTGACTAGGGACTCTTACAAACATACTGTTCTTGACTTGTGTTTACTCTGGCATGCGGCACGTGGAACACACTCTGCTGCGGAGTAACACGGGAGGACAGCTGCCAAGGGAATGAATCTAACAAGGAAAGACGAATCAATTTTGTTGTTGTGAATATTTCTTAGGAGCATAATGTCGTACTGCAATCTTCTTGCAACAAGAGATACTATTCCGAAATGACGAAGAAGACAATCATAATCCAAAGCAATATTGGCAACACGACAGCGAGCGCAGAGCCAAGTCAGAAACTTATGTTGAACTTTTTCTGTTCTTTTCAAGTGCGTGTTGGCAGCTCCTCCCCATATAACACAGCCGTATTGATCGTACATTAGCGCAGTGTGTCGATATGATTGACTTGGGATTGATATCGTACAATGAACGTCCATTTTTTCCGGTTTGAAACGATCTCATTCAAAAGCCGAGAGCTCTGGTTGGCTTTTTTTTCAGCACACGTCTACATGGGAGCAAAATTCAACTTTTCGTCTAATATCACTCCCGATCTCGCATTTCTGTACTTTTCAAATCCCGTACTTCCCATCGTGGTAAACGCCTATGATGGGTTTTTCCGTTCGCAGAGTTAGTGAGAGGATTTTACATTTCGCTGGGTTCAGTTTTAGCTGCCACGCTGCCTAACAACCGTAAGTCTAACAGCCGTAAGCCGCCTACTGCGGATTGCATTATGTTAGCATAGCACATAGGTCATTCTTTCGTTGCAGTCCATTTCATGCATTGCTTCGCATTGTTGTTAAAGGGACACTGCCACCTTAACATTATATTTGAGTTGAGATAGCCATTTTGGCTGCTTGCATTTTAAATTATGGAAGTTAAAAACAACCACCGAGGTCGAATCACAAAGAAATTTGAGTTTGACTTTGACAATCATGTAAATCCCCAGTCCCCAGTGTAAATTTTAAATGGGGACAGGATCCAGGATGACGTGGGTCCCCACTCTTTACTAAAAATGTTGATGATAGTCGCACTTGTTTTACATTTGGCCATACATTAGCCATACACTAGTCATACATATGGCAGCGTGAAGGTTTTCTCTATTCCCCCAAATTCCTTTATATGACGTCATCAGCCCAAATACTAAAAGTATTTTTTATGAAATTGAGCACTTTTTGTGAGAAGCGAATGTCATAATCGTGTTTAGCAGCAATTACTTCATATTTTGCACCACAAATGGCGTACATTTGATAACTTTTGGGAAGGTGGCAGTGTCCCTTTAAAGGGAATAGGCCACCTTTAATGAGGTTTGAGCTGAGCTAGCGTATGTGTAGAGCAGATTGAAAAATGGACTGTGGTGAAATAATTACCTCGCGCTACCCTAAGTAATTTCGACACATCACTAGTGGGCTCCTTTTAGAAGAAGTTTCGGCGCGGTTTCGGGGCACGAAAGACTGCCCCGTGACCCGAAACCGCCCCGCAGGCCGCAGCTTCTTCTAAAAGGGGCACACTGTGTCGGAGTTACTTAGAGTTACTTAGAGTTAAACTGCTTGCGTGGTTGCATTACACAAGGCTGGAGATCGTAGTATATCAAGTAATTACTGGTCTATCTCCCTTCTGTCAATCCTGTCAAAAATAGCCGAAACGCATTGTCTGTACTCAACTTAGGCATTATCTGCAAGTCAACCACATTCTTAAGTGACAGCCAGTACGCTTATCGACGTGGCCATTCCACGGAGGACGCCCTCCTCGACGCTGTCTTATGGGTTAATTCAAAAATCGACAACGGAATGCTAGCTTCAATAATGACAATCGACTTGAGCAAGGCCTTCGACAGCATAGACCATAGCCTCCTGCTGCAAAAATTAAATGGTAAGGTATTTCACCTCACTGGTTCGCGAGCTACCTTAGAGGACGCGGGCAGATGGTTCGTGGCGGCTCAGAAGTTCGTCCAGTTTAATATGGCGTCCCGCAGGGGTCTATCATCGGCCCTATTATTTGTAATCTATTTGTAAACGATATTGCGGGCTCTCTCGTTCATGGTCGACTGATATGTTATGCTGACGATACGCAGCTGCTCGACTGTTCGCCATCTGACAGTAACAGTCTGTCACAGCTCAAAATCCGCCTGGAAGAGTCAGCAACATCGGTGCAACAATGGTTCCAAAATAACTCTGAAAATGAACGCAACAAAAACAGATTTCATCATTCTTGGAACCAAACAAAGAGCGAAAAAAGCGTTGGAATTCCAATTTGATCTGTCGGGCACCACACTTTAGTCATTACATGCCATTAAAATATTAGGAGTCACCATTGACCAGTCCCTGTCCTGGGACCAGCAAATCTCTACCGTAGTGCGTCGATGCTGTAGCATCCTCATCTCCCTGAACAGATTTAGGCGTCATTTCACATCAAAAGCTCTCATCACTATCATTCAAGCCCATGTCTTCTCTCAAATCATTTATTGCCTTCCCGTTGGGGGAGCACGACTATCAACTGAATCGGATTCAGAAGGTGAATTAAACTCTGCGGCTCGAGTGGTCACCGGAGCAAGGCGGCCGGGATCACATAACTCCAACCTGAACGCCACTACACTGGTACCGGATCGGTGAAACTAATGCGAGCAGCGTGACTGAATCAAGGTATATCGATCCCTCACAGACCAGAATACCCCATCCGCAGTAAGGACAATGTCCATTGTCCACCCTCCGTTCAGATGTCGCCCTGCGGGACACCAGGCTAACGGACACGGCGCAACTCCACCTGCCGAGGGTACGGCTGACCGGCACTCAGCACTCATTTCCATACAGAG
>VOPJ01013488.1:0-44536 GCA_014673585.1 Semibalanus balanoides
TTGGGGGGGGGGGCGACGCCCCCCCCCGCGAAAAAAGTTGGGGGGGCCGCTGCCCCCTCTGCCCCCCCCCGGTTCCTGCGTCCTTGATCATACCACTGAACTCAATAGAGAGATGATACTTTTCCATAAAGACCATCATAAAACTATGATGCCGCTGCACCACTCCACATATTGCTTCACAATTTGAGAGAAATGGACCCGACATCACAAAGATCTGGAAAATCTTTGACCCTATCAAAGCATCGCTGCCATCGATTCGATGACTTGAAACGGCTTCCTTTTTCGTAGAACCAGCATTGAGAAGTTTTCTTTTGTACCGTGTGTGAAACGGTTTATTAGGTATATTGTTTTGGATTGCACTTAGTCCGTTGTGCAACCAAACCGGTTTATATATTCTAAATATAGCCTTGGCCAAGGCCCAGCCACGGTCGTGTGACGTGAAAACAGTTCGGGGGCATGCAATATCAGTATACGCAAGGCTACATAAACAGTATACGACATGCAGCGTATAAAGCACGTTGACGCAAAGGCGGATCCAGGGGTGGGGATAACGGGCCATGTATAAGACTGTTGAAGGAGGAGAGGCAAACTATGTTTTGCTCCCCCCCCCCCACCGGAAGTGGAGTCTAATCAGGGGCGTCGCCACAATCGAGAGTTAGGGGGATATAGGCATTCTGAAGTATATTCTTTCCATGCAACCCCCATAGGCGTAATGCTAAAATCCGAAAATTGTGTGGGGGGACGCGGCCCAGTTTGCCGTGGTTCGGGGGGCGTTTCCCCGTTTTAGACGCCCATGAGTCTACTACATGCCATATAGTTGATGACGGGCTGACGATGTGCCATACCCCCTCCCTGCCCAACAACGTTTCGGAAATACGTCACTTGATTCCCCCCCTGCAGCCCACGCCTAGATCCGCCCTTGCGTGGACGTGGGTGCCGAGCGCCAAGATTCCCGTGCGCCGTGCGCGTGTTTTGAAATGTAATGTTGAGATAAGTAAATTTCATTGAAAAGCAACAGCATCTGTCATTTTTTAACTAATCTAACCTAACTAAACCTGAACTAACTAACCTAACTAACTAACCAACTACTAACCACTAACTAACAATAAGCTAACTAAATAACCTACCTAATTTAACATGGCTTTTACTTATCTCAACATTACATTTAAAAACACGCGCGCCGTGCAGGGGTGAGCACTAAAATATTTGTTCGCAGCAGCTAGCCACCAGGGACCGCTAGTGATCCAGTAATTTTTGACGTTTTAAGGATAAAATAACACTTCATTTATTTAAAATTAATTACGCAAAATATGTATATATTTATTTACAAGTATACAAATTCGCTTGCGACGTCAAAACACGTCTCACTAGCGGTCCCTGGCGGCCAATTGTTGCGAAAATCCACCTTTTAGTGCGAGTCCGATGTCCGTGCAGGAGGAGCCTCGGCTGACAGAAGGTATTCAAAACATTCAAAGCTTACCGCAAGGCCGTATGTCACGATACTGCACCGTGATCACAAGGCGCACCGAGTTGTTGTACTGACCCACGGACTTGAGCTGATCATATATACACAGGTAAGTGGCAGCAAGTGATACTTTATCGTACCGGAGTTGCGAGCAGGGACGGCGCCACGGTTTTCGGTCTGGGGGGGGAGTCGAAATTTCGGGGGCCTCAGCCTTTCACTCATTTGCCTCTCTCACTGCATCTGGCTTCCAGAAGACCTGCTTTTGGACTTCAGGGGCACCTCTGACCCCTCCATAGGACCCCCTCTAGCCTAGGCCCTACAGGGGCCCCTGTCCTCAAGGGAGACCCTCTGACCTCTAGAGGGGCCCCTTCTCTTGCTCTGGTCTTCAGGGACCTTTCTGACCTCCAAAGGACCCCCTCTGGCCTCCAGGAGTCCAGGGGCCCACCTCAGACTTCCATAGGTTGAAGACTCCAGTCCTCCCTCTGGTTTCCAGAAGGCCTCCTCTGGCCTTCAGAGGCCCCTTCTGAGACATCCATATGACCCCTTCTGGCTTACAGACCCTTGCAGACCTCTGCATTGGGGCCTCTTTGAAACATGTAGGGGCCTCCTTAAATGATGCGGCAATCGGTTATGTTTGCTCCCTTCCCAACAACAGGGGGACTGTCCCCCCTTGGTGCCCCTGCACCCTGGTTGTGACTTGTGAGTAGTGATCAATGATCATAGTGACCTAATGGCAAGTATGCATGCTATCTCTCCTTTGCTCCATGCCTTTTTTGTATGCTTTGTTTTCTATAGAGTTGGTGAGCTAGTCATAACCTGGTTTTAGTGGGCATCTGTGATGCACCATCTCTGTGATCAGTATTTTATGACAATGAGCCATCTGTCATCTGGATACCTGGCTTTTCAGTGGGGTCTTGATATGTTGACCCAGAGTCTTTGGATTTGATTGTGTCATTCCAATTGTCAATAACAGAATAACATTTATCTGTGGGATGCAGGCAAAGTCTTAAAGTTTGTGCATTTCATTTTTAATCTTCACCACCTTTAGAGCCCTTCAATCAGTCTCAAAATAGTTCATTATCAAATTATCTCCTGCTTAATTTAAAGATAAATAATTGTACTTAATTTCATTAGTCTTGTCATTGTTGCCAAATTATAATATCAATTGTTTTTGTATGTAAATAATGTCATTATGTGTTGAATAACCATTTCTTTTACATCTTAACCTTGAATGGAATGACAATAGTATCCTTGTGGCAATATAGGTATTCTGGTTTGCACGCCTTCTTTCAGAAACAAAGTGCATATAATATAATCCTACACAGATCTGAATGCATTAGAACTGCATTCAAACCAGTGTTATTTTCAGTATTTACCTGACAATTATTATTATTATCACCTTAAAATGTGACACATTTGAGGTGGTGGCTGGTGAGTAATTTTCCATAAACTAATGACATTCAATAGTGTGTTGATTTTTATGACATCAGTCTTCATTTAGTAGAATTCATGTCAAATTTGAATCCTGATTAAAGCATATATGAGTCTTCTTATGATATGAGGCACTTTTGAGGCTCTTGTGGTTGTGGGTAGTCAGCAAGTTTTGGTCTTGAAACATTTTTTTTTTGCACATTGATGGGTCTCAGCTCAGATGAAAATAAAAATGTTAGTCTAAATTGACAAAAATAACTTCTAAATTATTTTGTGTTTAAATTTCTTGTGAATTATCCTTGTTGTAGATAGCTGATGACTGATGTAGCTGAGCTGAGCTAGCCCATCATCTTTGTAAATATGTGTGTAAAGATGTTGTTAGTTACATTGATAATGGATGAGTGGCACATTTATGGCAATGGCTACCATCACCCTTTATTGTGCATTGCCCTTTCATTATACGATCCCAGAGCATCTTTTCAGCACTCTTTCCTTGTCACCTTGTCATCTTTCCTTTCAGCACTCTTTCGGTTGTCATCGCTAAACATCGGGCTGCACATCAGCGGCGCGTCGGGACGAGGGTGGCACGTCGGGGGCCGGGGTCAAGGTCGGCCAATGTCAGGCTGACATGTTACATGTATGTGTAGTTGACTTCGACAAAGAATCCTCGTCCGATGAAGAATCCTCGTCCGATGTCAGCGATACTCGGCTTGATCTCGGATATCCCATGTCCCTCCTGTCTCCTGTCTCCTGTCTCCTGTCTCCTGTCTCCTGTCTCCTGTCTCCTGTCTCCTGTCTCGCTGTCTCCTGTCTTCCGTTCCTGTTCCTGTCTCCTGTCTCCTGTCTCTGTCTCTGTCTCCTGTTTCTGTCTCTTTTGTTCCTGTCTCCTGTTCCTGGTCTCTGTCTCTGTTCTGTCTCTGTCCTCCTTCTCCTGTCTCCTTTACCGTTCCTTTAGTCTCTCTGCGCGTCTTCTTTTAAACGTTCCTTGTACCGTTCCCTGTTTCCGTCTTCCTTTAGTCTCCCTTTACGTCTCCCTTTACGTTCCCTGTCCGTCTCGCCTTTACCGTTCCTTTACGTTCCCTTCCCCGTCTTCTTTTCCGTCTCTTTCCGTCTTCCTTCCCGTCTTTTAACCATCTCCTTTACGTCTCCCTTAACGTCATCCTTTTACCGTATCCTTTACGTCTCCTTTAAAAACCGTCTCCCTTTCCGTCTCTTTCCCGTCTTCCTTTCCGTCTCCTGTTCCCGTTCTCCCTTTAACCGTCTCCTTTACCGTTCCTTTCCCGTCCCTTTCCGTCTTCCTTTCCCAGCTTCCTTTACCGCCTTCTTACCGTCTCCTTTACCGGTCTCCCTTTTACGTTTCCGTTACCGGTTCCTTTACGTTCTTTACGTCTCCTTTAGTCTCCTGTCCGTCTTCTTTTACGTCTCCTGTCGTCTTCCTGTCCGTCTCTTAGCTGTCTCCTTTACGTCCCCTTTACGTTGCGCTTTTCCTCAGTCCCTTTCGTTTCCTTTCGTCTTCCTTTCCCGTCTCCCTTTCGTCCCTTTCGTTCCCTTTACGTCTCCTTTAAACAGTTCTTCCGTCTCCTTTCCGTTCCTTTTCCCGTCTCCCTTTCCCGTCTCCCTTTCCGTTCCTTTCCCGTCTCCTTTCCGTCTCCTTTCCGTCCCTTCCGTTCCTTTCCCGTCTCTCGTCCGTCTTCCTTTCTCCTCCTTTACGTCTTCCTTTCGTTTCCTTTACGTCTCCTTTACGTCTCTGTCCTTCTTTACCGTTTTCCGTTCTGCCTTCGTCTTTATATTGTTTTTTCCGTCGTTTTATGCGTTCTGTTACCGTAACTCCACTGTCTGAAGTAATGGGAGGTTTTGCAGGCTTGCCAAATAGCGTTTTGTAACGTAAATTGCAAATAAACGGTTTCTCAATACGTCAAATTTTTATCAATTGAACTATTTTGGAACAGGTACCTTGCAAGCAGAGTCTTGATGTGGGCGGAACTCAGCGTGCATGCGGATTTCGGTGTCAAGGGTTCAATTCATCTGGGATTGTGTTTGTTTAATGCAACTAAACATACGATGGACCCTGCAAGACTGTCTGACGTATAGTGCATTGAAACGGCGCCTGCCAGGCAGCTGGGGCAGATACTGGCGCGAAGCGACTAGAACTAAACCATCGTGCCAACCCGGGCCCGAGTCGTGTAACGCAACGCTCTCCCGCCTGAGGCACAGAGACGAACTAGTTGTATCTACCGGTTACGGTGCTGCTAAGGATAATGTTAATGTTGCAAGCTGCACAGTGCACCTGTGTCCACTGTTATCTATCGATGTTGCCGCCATGTCAGTGCCGTGTTTCTGCTCGCCAACAGGCTGTCATGGCGCTCCTGCGTCAGTGGTGGCGACCTCTGTCCCGACTGGGGCGACACGGTGCTGCCATCAGGCGGTCGATTGACCAACCACTGATCAGTGGATGTCGATTCGTCCACCGCTCAGTGCCCATGGTAAGTCGGCTGTTGCGCTCCATTTTTCAGTTGCGTCTTTTTGCTCGCTCTTCAGCACCCATATAGTACCGTTTGTGGACGAATGTCCTTATATACCTTTAACGATTAATATGGTTTCAGTTCAGCTCCGCTCAGCCGTGTGTTTACGTACCTGGCTGACGGTACCGTTTGTGTCGTGTTGGTGTGTAGATGACGTGTGTGTGTGTGTGTGTGTGTGTGTGCGCGCGGTGTGCCGGCAGCTGTCCGGGGCCGAGGTGCAGCTGACCCGGGTACACTACCCGGAGGTGAAGCGGGGTGACTTCAGTCAGCTGACAGAGGCCGACCTGGAGGTGTTCCGCGGCATCATGGACCCCCACCGCGTCATCACCGAGCCAGCTGAGCTGGAGATGTACAACACCGACTGGTGGCGCACCTGCCGCGGTACTGCCGTAGAACCAAGCCCGAACCAACGCCTCGACAATGCACGAACAAGCGAACAACGTCGCAAACCAACGCCCGACACCAACGCCGTCAACGCCCGACCAACGTCGACAACGCCCCGAACCACGCCCCGAACAACGCCGCGAAGCAACGCCGAACCATACGCCACGAACCAAAGCCCGAACAGAACGCCGAACCCAAACGGCCGAACAACGCGTCGAAAACGCCGAACAACGCCCGAACACGGCCGAACCAAGCGTAACCAACGCCGAACTAAACGCCCGAAGCCAATGCCCCGACCAACGCGCGAACAAACGCCGCG
The DNA here is from genome assembly GCA_014673585.1 of Semibalanus balanoides. Taxonomy (NCBI): domain Eukaryota; kingdom Metazoa; phylum Arthropoda; class Thecostraca; order Balanomorpha; family Balanidae; genus Semibalanus; species Semibalanus balanoides. The sequence goes on from VOPJ01013488.1 coordinate 6,122, forward strand.
TCAGGCTGAACAATCACGGAATGAGAAACACCCGGTGGCATCATAGGCGATGTCGCCCACGTTGGCGCTGTGGAGAGTGGAGCCAGTAATGCGAGGTTGGAACCACCTATATCGCACGCTTGGCGATGTCCACTTTTGGATGTGGGGCTTTTGGGATCAAGTCTGACATTTGATAAACTTGTCCTCGATCGGTTCGTACCCGGGACAATGTGTGGTAGCAGCTGCGGAGTGCTTGTCCAGCTGTGGAGCTGACACGGTGCTAACGCAGCGCCTGCGGCTGCTGGGACACGAGCAGGATCTGCCTCCGAACTGTCAGCTTCTGCGGTGGCCGGTGGCTGTCCCGAGGACACGGCCTCGCTTCACGTTCTGGAAATGTTTGAGTTACTTGTTCTTAATACCCCTTGTTTTTGTCTTTTTTCGTCTTGTCCGTAGTCGCGTAGCATGTTAATTTCGACGGATTTCACATTGATTGCGCCATCCGTTGGAACGGATCCGTCGCCGTTACTTGGATAAGCTCAGCAAACATCGCCCAACGTCGCCATCTGTCAGTTTGCACGTATACGGCGCACAGCCTTAACAAATCGCACCATTATGGCCGATAGTTTCACCATTGCGCGTCACTGGCACAGTGTGCCGTCTCCTCCGCAGGTGAGAGCAAGGTGCTGCTGAGGCCGCGCTCCACTGACGAAGTGTCGGCACTGCTGCGACACTGCCACGAGCGACGCCTGGCAGTCTGCCCACAGGGCGGCAACACGGCCGTCGTCGGCAACGGCGTGCCCGTCTTCGACGAGGTGATCGTCTCCACCCAGCTGATGAACAAGATCCTCGACTTTGACCACTTCTCAGGTGAGGTGTCGACCGCACGGTGGTGTTCCGGTCGGCCTGGACTGCTTTCTGTTGTATTGCGGAGGAGGGGGTATGGCGCTGTTGATTTGTGTGGAGAAAAGACCTCACCCGACCTAGCTTTATCTGACTATCTGACCTGACCCTCTCTGACCTGATAGAAATCTGATTACCCTCCCTGATCTTGAGCTGAGTGACCTGACATACCTACCGACCTGACCTAACTTGACCCTCCCTTTTCCTTCCCTCCCCTCCCTGACCTGATCTGACCTGACCTGACCTGACCTGACCTGACCCTCCCCTCTCTGACCTGACCTGACCTGACCGCAGGTGCGCTGACCTGCCAGGCCGGCGTGGTGCTGGAGGCGCTGGACACATACGCCAGCGAGCGTGGCTTCATGGCACCGGTGGACCTGGGCGCCAAGGGCAGCTGCCACATCGGCGGTAACATCGCCACCAACGCCGGCGGGCTGCGACTCTTCAGATACGGCAACCTGCACGCACGTTGCTCGCCTGAGCGGTCAGTGGACACTGCGGGAGAGGGGGGATTGTATGCCGCTGCTAGCACTGGGTTTCTCACTCACCCAGTCGCAGAGTCGCAGATTCTCATCATTGATTGTCAGGCCGGGTTATAGGCTAAAAGTCAACATAATCTTATATAATATGTCGTAACTACTGAATTATGCAGTATTCATGTGCAGTTTAAGGTTGTGTAATGCACATTGTGTTTTTGCTCAGCGATATATATATAATATATATAATACACACACACACAACATAAAAATATATAATATTATATATATTATATATTATATAATATATATATATTATAATATATATAATATAAGTATATACATTCTGTCGTTGCATTTTTTCTGGGCGTCATCTTCCTACCATTCCCTCACGTTGCATCTGATAATGCATCTGCGCTGTGTCCTCGCTGTGCAGGTGCTGGCCGACGGCGAGGTGGTGGACGTGATGTCCTCCATGAAGAAGGACAACACCGGCTACGACCTGAAGCAGCTCTTCATCGGCTCCGAGGGCACGCTGGGCTTTGTCACCAAGGTGATCGTCCAGTGTCCAGCCAAATCGTCGGCCGTCAACCTCGCCTTCCTCGGTACGTGGTGCTGTCTCGGCTGGGCCGCTGGTGCCGGTCGATTGGGTGAGTAGGTGCCCGGCTGGTCTGTGGGTTCTCTGTGGGTATTTGGAAATGAGATACGGTGCTGCGCCGCGGAGGTCAAGTGGTTGTGGCGGAATGATATACGGGCCAGGGTTGTACGGGACACATAGTCGATCAATCAATGTGGGCTCGAAATTGAATCAAATGAAATGGGGCAGAGTTGAGTCTACTGGAAAATATGTGTGTATTTGGAGTTGAATCTGAGTGTTCCTCCTGAGTGGAATGCGAGGACTCGTTCTCTAACCCGCGAGTCACTGGGGCAGAGGGGATTAGCCCCTTCCGAGGAATATTTGAAATATCTTACGAACAAATGCAGCTATCGATGCTAAACTTTCATCACTTTTCCGGGCATCATTTTTACACATTGTTAGCAAAGGAGAAATTTGTGGGTTCTAATATATCACGAGAAAATGACATAGTGACGTCACTTCCGACAGATTCGAGCCAAATTAGGCCGTTCATTAAACAAATATAGAAAATACCGTTTTTGAGATGACTGCACTTTACATACATCACATAACGGCTAAATGAACAGTACTATCAAACTGCTGTCTCGAAATTTACATTTATTGTATCACGGATTTGCCGAAATTATGAAAGTCAAAATTGTATTTTTCTAAATATTTTCGAAGTTTCTGATCATTAAAAATATGCTTGTTAGACAATAGTGTTGTGAATATGTGTAGCGAGTTTCAAGTCAATATCTTCGACGGCTTCTATCTTATGACCTTTCAAAGGTTAAAAATGATTGGTCCACATAGCACATTGTTTGTGGCAGAGCTTACAATACATTACTACGATCTTGATTATGTCAATAACGGGCATGGAAATTGAAAAGTAGTAAAAGGTAGAGACGGTGCTAGGTAAGGCTGCACATCTGCGTTTCAGTCGTATGATTCAGTGTCATGAACTCATACATACAATGGGGTTGGGAAAATTTTGTAAGGTACCAATGTTTTGGGTACATAAAAACAAACATAATTTGTAATCATGTAAATTTAAACAAAAGTTAATACAACTTCGAAATGAGCTCAGAAATGTTTAAAAATAAAACCAATAAAGCCCATGTCCTTGTAGTTAAACGTCACGAAAACACACCAAAATCATGACCGAATATGGCGCTGATGCGACATCTTCTGCGCGGCGGTAATAATAAATACCACACGGGGCCGATAAAATAATTTCTTTAGGACCCAGGTCGTTGTTGGATTTTCCGCCCGAGACCGAAGGTCGAGGGTGGAAAATCCTACAACGACCGAGGTCCTAAATAAAATTATATCTCCTAAGTTGGGATTTATTTTATCCTATGTTCTACCTCCGTTTTTAAAACTGCGTTACAAATAGTTGGTTAAATGTAAATTGCCGCGGCGAAAGCTTTGACCAATTGACTTAACATTGATATCTGAGAGCTAAACCTTTTATCATATGTCTAGTATGTTTTACATGTAGCACGAGCATGCTGGTAAAAGTTTTTCAGCTCTCAGAAAATCAATGTTAAGACAATTGTCAAAGCTTTCGGACCCGCCGGATTTACATTTACCAAAACTATTTTCACGCATTTTCAAACGAGGGTAAAATATATAAATAACATACCACACTTAGGCCGATATCATTATTTAGACCCTCGTCGTGTAGATTTCCACCCTCGACCTTGTCTCGGGCGGAAAATCCAACAACGACCTCGGTCCTAAATACATTATTTTATCGGCCCCGTGTGGTATTTATTATTACCACATGCTCGCGCTAATGCTAAAAACATTTTGAGACATATGACAATTTAGAAAACTGCATAAACAAAGCTTGGTAAAATATTAATGCCCGGCGGGCCAAAGGCGACAATGACTTAACATTGATTTTCTGAGAGCTGTAAACCTTACCACACGCTCGCGTAAATGCTAAAAAACAGTTACTGAGACATATTGATTAAAAACCAGTGTCCTAGGATCGCTTTTAAGCCAGGTGCAGAGTCGAAAACTCAGACTGAAAATCATGAAAAAAAGTTAAAATTATACCTCAAAAAGAGCCTTTTTCAAGAATTTACCCATTTCGCTATTAAACAAAACTTGATTAATTTTCTGTTTTTTTACGTATTAAAATAAATGAGTGAAAAAATAATATCACAAGTGAAAAAGAGTGAAAAATAGCACTTCAAATTGGGCAAAAGGAATGGAATATTATACCTTTAGGGCAGGGGTCGGCAACCTCCGGCCCGCGGCCAGATCCGGCCCCGCGACCGGCTGACGTCCGGCCGCGGCTGGTATCGCAACTTACATTGTATTCCGCCCCGTCCTTCAGAAATTGAAAAATATTTTACCAAAATATGCGTGCATTCGTATGTTTTCATTCTCACTTTTGCCTCTGACAAAATTTTAATCCTCGGAAGTCAAATATTTTTTGGGGGGCACCACTGGCTGCTAATGAAGTTGAGACTGCTAGTTCATTTTTTAGATCGATTTTGCCTTGCTGGCCAAGCTGTCTAAAGAAGGTATACATATTCCACCATGTGACATACGGCAAACATTCTCAGCTGTTAAGAAGCTTTTGCAAATGCATTAATACGCGTCATATTTCCCAAATGTGACACATCATTGTCGTCAATTGTATCGATTTATGCCCCGGCCCGCCGACTGCTTCCAGATCTATCATCCGGCCCGCGCCCTAAAAAGGTTGCCGGCCCCTGCTTTAGGGTGTCGCTTTACACAAAAAATTTCAAATCCTAGGACACTAAAAAAAAAAACGTTAATCTACTTTGCAGACTAATAGAGTATGCGGCACGTGTACATTCAAACAGGGTGCTTCTTTCGGGGAATCGGCATTTATTCGCTTCCTAGCTGTTTTCGTGTCGTCACGAAAATGCATCAATAATGTAAAAAGTACAATTCGCAAGTTAGGACAAAGTATTATGACGGAAGGCGGTCTAAGATATGTGTATTGAAGTAGAAAATGTATATTGAAAAACGTCAAAAATACGATGATTTTTTTAGGCGTGAAAACCCACTACTTGTCCCCCACCCCATTGTGAAAATTGGTGACCTTGACCATTACCTATGACCCATTATTGAGCATTGGGTTGCATATACGAAGTTTTGGGTTGTTTTAGTGCTCAGGATGGCAATTTAGGTAAGAAACACACATCACAAAGCAAATACTGAACCAAAAACTGAAAATTGGGCTCTTTGACCTTTTGAGATGACCTCGATTTAAACCCGCACACTGCAGGGGGGTTATTTCCGCCCCCTCAGGTTTTCAGGAGTAAGCGGAAAAACGGCGGGGCCGCAGCGCCGCCAAATTTCTTTACACACTGTTTGGGCATCAATTACCTCACACTTTGGAAAAGTTTTGACTTCAGGTCATCTCAGGTCAGGCCAACAAGTCCATGTCAAGTGACCTCACTTAAAAAAAAATGTTTGCGTTCGTGCCAAAAGCCACAGTCTTTTTTCGAACATTTTGAAACTTGCAGGATTCCATAAGAATACAGTAACCTACAATTCCCTTATATCTCGGATTTTTCGTATCGGTTACCAAAAGTCAGGTCATTTCCTGACCTCCCCCATATAAGTAATGGGAAAAAATAACCAAATGTCCTTTCCAGAAAATATGCATTGGATTCAGGCTAATTCTTTCAGAATCATGCTATTTAGCTAATTATAAAATGATCAAGGTGCAATTGTTGCCAGTGTTTTCTACAAAGGTCATCTGAGGTCATCTGAAGGTCATCTGAGGTCATCAGCAATTTATTTGCTAATACTCTGATAGAAAAGAAGAATAGAGACGATTTAGTCCGACACCAAATGTGTTCGTCTCATCAGCCGCGTTGCCCCATATGCAACGTGACTACCTGGGCCAACCAAATGACCTTGACCTGAGGTCAATTTTAGAAATTAACCTTACCAGGTCACCGTGAATATGTTTAAGTGCATCAATCAGACAAACACGATGGGGCGTCAAAATGATTTCCCCTATCTTCTTAGGTGAACATGCTATTCCACGAAAAACTGTTTTGGGCTAAAGAACCATATTTTTACTTTTTCATGACCTCTGGAAGCCTAAATATTGATTTTGAGATCAATTTTGAGGACATTAATGCGATTGCAAATTTCATTAGCTATCGATGCCATCTCTAATCGTTTTTTGCTCCACGTACATAGTTCCGAATATCGGGGTTTTCTTGAAAAGAGCCCTAAAAGAGTCCTAAAACCGGAAAATCTGACCTTTCTGGTGACCACTGGTGACCCCAATCTGTGAACCTTGATCCAAGAAAATACGGAAATACTTTCGATAGAGCTTGCTTAGAGCTATCTAATGCCGTTTTCCGCTTGTCGCTACGTTGTGTAGTTTGGAGATCTCACGGAGGGGGACGAAATACCCCCCCCCCCTGCCAGTTCGTGTTCGGCGCGAACCCCCTGCAGTGAGCGGGTCAAAGGGAATAGTTCACCTTTAACATAGGGTTTGAAAGTTTGGATAGCCAAGTTGTGGCGCATGCTTTGAAAATGACTTGTGAACGCTTTCACATTTCCAAGAAACCTCTTAATTATTTAAATATTCCAGTCCGAAAAGTCGGGACCCGGGTATACCCGGTAACTCCAATCGCTGAATTGGCTGATTTTGGCTGAGTTGACGTATGATAGACCGCACAGATGACCGTAAGATTGGGGAGAGTGTAAGTGGCTGAAACAAAACGCATACTGTTTCAAGTACCCTCATTCTTTTTTTATTGCAAGAACGAACTTTGTCAGTATTGCCTAATGCATAGTGATTTTGATGTTTAAATCTTCTATAAAACATTTTGTTCTAAAACAACGTTCTTTAGTGCGTTTTTGCGTAGCGTTCAGCGCTGGCCTGAACGTTCCAGCTCCGCGTATACAAATGGTTGTTGTCCCCCCCCACGCAACCGCGAACCCCACCCTCGCACCAAAGTAACGCGCGTGCCGCTGTTTGATTGGCCGCCCGCGGCGCAAGCCGCCCGCTGAGTGATAGAGCCGACCGCGGAGAACCGGTACGCCAGCTGGCGTGAGACACGTTGCCATGACCTTGTGGACGCATAATCCAGACCGGACGCCCGAGACGCACGGACAGTGAGCGACGATGGCGACACTACACTTTCAATAGATGATATCTATAAGTGAACGAATACCTGTAACAGTACTGTGACGGTTTTCAAAAGCGTGTATTTTCCGGCATCTTCAACAAGTACTTGGGCAACGTACCACCATGTATACCGACACGATCCTCACAATCGGATGACGTTGCGGTGCTTCCTCAGCCAGTTGATTCGCATTACTTGAGGAAAAAATATGTAAATTTACACCAAATAATTGACATTTTAATTTTTGCTTTTTCCGCGTAAATATAAGTTTCTTTGACTTACTAGTAATATGATACAAAATTTCTTGCTTCTCTTCATTATTTCTGAGCTTTTTCTCGTTTTTTTCAAGGTGAACTATTCCCTTTAATATAATGTACGTGGATGGTGATTATGTGTTGCTTCAAATGTTCGCTACATGTATTAAGGCATCCTATACATTTCAAGCCTCTTTAATTCCACAGTTACGGCAAAACGTGCGTTATCAGAAACGTTCAAATATTTGTATCTGACCTGTGACGTCACCGGGTGACCTCCAGGTCAACACGATGTATTATTTGTCTATGAAATTTCCTGGGCTATCGATTGCCGTTTGAGTTCAGCGCCAATCGTCCATTGGTTCCGAAGATACGAGGGGGCTAAATAAAGCCTCCCCAGTGAGTTGTGTTTAAAAAAAAATAACCTGGGTTTATTTTTGTACATGGGGGTTGGGGGCTGCCCCCCCCCCCCCCAGTGACTCACGGCGTAATATGTCTACTCATAAACGGCTTCAGCAACACTATCAGGACAGTGATCAATGCGCAGGGAATCATGAGTTGAACTGCGTTTTATTTTAACTTGAATGAGCATTTTTACATCGTGCCAAATTACTGTTTCTTCTGCGTGGTACGATGCAAAAAAAAATGGGGAGCGATTACATAAATGAGAGTAAGACACTTCACATCACTCGATCACATCACACAATGGTCATTAAGCAGCTTATTACAAAAGTTGTGAGTTGAGAGTGGATTGAAGAATTCATTTAGTGTGGATTGAAGACTCCATTGACTGTGGATTGAAGACTTCTGACTGAGCTATGAGGCACAGCATGCAACAGGCATCCGCTTAGGGAGACATCTGCTGGTTGAAATAGAAACTTCTGAGTTATGCGTCGGCTCATCAAGGGTGACATTTGGACCTGTATTTTGTGTGGAATATAAAACGCCTGGCTATGCGGTTCAGCACGCATTTAGGCGTCCGCTGAGACCGTTTCCACCAAACTGTAGTTTTCAAATCAGCCGATAGATGGCAGCACAGTCTGTTGTGGAGTGCTCGGCGTGTGGGTGTATTGATATGCTTCGTGAACGGCGGTTACGATTGCAATTGTGGGTGGTGTGAGCGGAGAAAGCGATGATATATTTTAATTGGTTTCATTTTAGAGCTGCCTGAAGTTGTTAAAATGGGTTTGCACTAGGGATGCAAATTTCAGGACCACGGAGCCGGCGTCGGGCCCCAATTTAGGCCCGGTTGGCCTGCAGCTGTGTCATTTCCAAGCCCGGCAAGGGCCATCTCTGACTAATGTAGGCCTAACTCAGGACTGGGGACTGGACTTTCAAACAACCGCGTAGGGTCCCTCTAAGGCTTGGTCAGGCCCCTCTTAAAGAGGGCGTAAGAACCCCCCAGGCCCGGAAGGTCGTTGAGAACCTTTCAGGCCCGGCTAGACCCTCCAGCCCCACGGCCCTCTCAGAACTGACAAAGGCCCTCGCCGACAGGCGTAGCGCTCGCTCAGACCCAGTGAGAGCCTATTTAGACCTGACAAGGACACTCAGACCGACGTAGGGTCCAGGCACGTAGCTAGGATTTCGCCCAGAGGGGGGAGGGGCGGCGCTTTGAAAGGAACCCTTCCCCGGGCGTTATAAGGGCCCAATGCCGGAGCATTGAAAGGGCCCAGCTTTGAACTTCCCGGAGTCCTCCAGCCTGCTTAGGGGCCCCTCCGACCTACCCAGGGGCCCTTTTGACCTACCCAGGGGCTCCGCTGACCTGCTCAGGAGCCTCTCCAACTTGCCCAGAGGCCTTTCTGTGCTGGCTAGGAGCGCACTTTGGCATGTTTAGGGCCTCTGACTCGCCCAAGGGCCCTTTCGATCTAGTCAGGGGCCCCTATGACCTGCCCAGGGACCCCTCCGATCTGCCCAGGGGCCCTCCGATCTGCTCAGGAGCCCCTCTGACCTGCCCAGAGGCCCTTTCTACCTAGAGTATACAGGGGCCCTCATTCCAGCCCAGGGACCCTTTCGACCTACCCAGGGGCTCCTCTGATCTGCCCAGGGACCCTCCGACCTGCCCAGGGGCCCCTCTGTGCTGGCTAGGGGCCCATTCGGCATGTTTAGGGCCCTTCTGACTCGCCCAGGTGCTCTTTGGACTATTCCAGGGACTGCTCCGACCTGCCCAGGAGCCCCTTGAACGTCCATGGGGCCCTCTCTTCTTCAGGCATAACCCTGGTAGCCATTACGGGTCTCTGCAGTGCTCTAAACTCTCTAAAGACTTCTTTGCGTTGTCTCCAGACTCTTAGAGAGCCCATGATGTATTGATTAGATGTATAGATATGATGTATGTATGTATGTATGTATAGATATGAAGATATGATGTATAGATGTACATGATTAGAGAATCCGCCCCTGTAGCTCAGCGGGAGAGCGCTGGACTTCTGACCTATCCCGGTAGTGGCAGCCTGGGTTCGAGTCGCTTCGGCGCTCGCTATTTGCTCCTGACTGGGATGGCCGCGGCGTGCCAGTCGGTCGCACTCAAAGGCCAGGTGACGTCAGGCGAGCAGGGCGGAACCGTGTCCAGGTATGTCGGGCAAGTACAACTTTTCGTCCTAAAATTCTGCCCGGCCAACAGGAATCTGCCACGATCGGGTGGTGAGGTCAGGACCAGCGCAACAAGCTCGCTTAGCGCGGGTTCTGACCTCGGAAAGCCATCCCTACAAAGCATTCGGACTAAATTTATATAAAAAATGATATCAGATTTCGTGCGGTCTCGTCGGCCCTTTACGGCGCGCTGTGCGCGCCGAAAAGAGCTCTTCTCAGATGTTTCGGGGGGCACATGTCCCCATGTGCCCTCCCTTGATCCGCCCCTGCTCCAATCTCTATATAGCGCCACCACGTTCAAAACTGGTAATCAGGACACTGTTTGTCCGAAATGCGCTGCATTTGTGCCGCCACACCCACCAGCGCCCCTAGCGGCTGAGTGGCGACGTGAAATTCGTCTATTATCGGACCTATCGGCTGGAATAGGAACTGCTGAGCTATGCGGCACAGCATGCATCAGCTGTTTGCTTTGAGGGACATCTATCGGCTGTAATAGGAACTACTGAGCTATGCGGCACAGCATGCATCAGCTGTTTGCTTTGAGAGACATCTATCGGCTGGAATAGGAACTGCTGAGCCACGCGGCACAGCATGGTTCAGGCGTTTGCTTTGAGAGACATCTATTGGCTGGAATACAAGTGCTATGTGGCACAACATCCATCAGGCTGCTGCATTTGGTTTTTGCTTCATCAAACATTCCCTTTGCTTATGTTTCTCAACCCGGAACTCCATTTCGAGAAGGAATACGGGAGCGGTATCCAAAATCTAACTTAATCAAAGTGCTTGAGCGCAAAGGAACTCGGAGCTCCTTTGATACAAATGTGGCAAGGCGGTGGAGACTGCGTCACCTGCGGTGGTTTATTTGTATGACATTTATCGGGTCTAATTGGTTATTGGGAAGTGACCACTCAGGTTTTAGCGAGTGCCTTTACGATTGGACGGCAAATATCTACCGTAATCTGGTGGATACTAGAGATCAGCCTCGGGACATATAAGACGTAGTTTGTCGAGTTTTATGCTCAGCAACTTGCAGTATATGTGATTAGAGAAGTGTCGAGGGAAAGCCACCTTCGGTAGATGTGACGAGGCTAGGTATGACGCCGTGGCATATAAGTTTCATGTGGTCCAGTGTACAATGTGTGGTGGCGACCACCCATCATGGTATCGTTAGTATTATTTTAAAAGGAAAATATTTGTGATGCTAATATTGCAAAGATTGGTCTATTTTTCCTCAAGGCTGTTATGAAACTTCAAGACTCACCCTTCCTACTCGCATAGGGACATTGGTGCAACCGAGGCCTCGCCTCCAGCAGATACTTCGCCAATGGTCATCATCACCAGACTTGACTCGCCGCGGGGCATTGCCATGAGAGAGGTAATCCCCATGATGACGCGATTAGTGGGGACCCGGTTCGTGCCCGAGACACTGTTGCCGGCATCTGGTCGGTGGCGGCGGTGCCTCCTCGGCCGGGCCGGGCCGCCGGCGACCTGCTCCTCTGGCCGCAGTGAGGCAGAGTAGAGAGGGACGGCGTGACGCTTGTCCAGTGGAGAAGGACGGCGTGACGCTTGTCCAGTGGAGAGGGACGGCGTGACGCTCGTCCAGTAGAGAGGGACGGCGTGACGCTCGTCCAGTGGAGAGGGACGGCGTGACGCTCGTCCAGTGGAGAGGCAGGACGGCGTGACGCTCGTCCAGCGGAGACGGGACGGCGTGACGCTCCTCCAGTAGAGAAGGGACGGCGTGAACGCCGTCCAGTTAGGAGGGACGGCCGTGCGCTCGCTGCCAGTGGAGAGGGACGGCGTTGACGCCGTCCAGTAAAGAGAGGGACGGCGTGACGCTCGTCCAGTAGAGAGGGACGGCGTGAGCTAAGTCCCAGTAGAGAGGGACGGCGTGACGCTCGTCCAGTGGAAGAGGGACGGCGTGACCGCTCCGTCCAGAGAGAGGGCGGCGTGCGCTCGTCCAGTAGAGAGGGACGGCGGTGACGCTCGTCCCGTGGAGAGGGACGGCGTGGAACGCTCGTCATGAGAGGGACGGCTGAGCTCGTCCAGTGGAGAAGGACGGCGTGACGCTCGTCAGTGGAGAGGGAACGGCGTGAAACGGCTCGTCCAGTAGAGAGGGACCGGCGTGAGTTTCTGCTCGTCCAGTGGAGAGGGACGGAGTGCGCTTCGTCAGTAGAAGAGGGACGGCGTGACGCTCGTCCAGTGGAGAGGGACGGCGTGACGCTCGTCCAGTAGAGCGGACGTCTGTGGGTTATAGGCCCACTGGTGATGACCATTGTAGCAGTGGGCGCCTCCAAGCGTCACGACCAGACCAGAAGCGCGTGGAGCCACCGTCTAATTCGGTCAGGGCGAGAAGGGAAGCCTAGCCCTGACTCCGCTTCTCATAAACTACTGTTTTGCAAGCATTTGTCTTAGTCGCATTTTCCAAATACCCCAAATAGTTTTACCACATTCTGATTGGCTGGAGCCCTGGTGGCCATCCCGGTGTAGAAATCTGATTAAATTTCCGTCCTATTGAACCCAATAAACCGGTCGGAAACTATCAAAGGATTGTTCCGGCCGGAAACGGCTTTCCCCCGCTCTGAACGAGCGTATTCTGTTTCCGTTGGAAGCTGCTTTTGTTGTAAAGGAACTGGAATCTTTATGCCAGGTTCCGTGTTTGTAGATATGCTCGTCAACAGTTCGCGAACAGTGTTTATTTATTTCTCCTGTGCCAGCATTTAATTTGAAGGTTATTTTTTCAACATTCGATTTGTGCTTACTCATTGGATGGTGGGTTGACTCAACTCTGGCTTAAAATAGTGAAGTGAGACGAGACCCTCTGTGGGGGCAGTCGGTTGCCATTGTTGCTGTCAGTAGAGGAGACCGTGGTACGTTATATCACTTTGGTTAAAATTGGCCGTGGTGGGCACACTTTTAAGAGTTGGTGATTAATACTTCCATTACTGTTACATACAGCGATAGCGTCAAATCGTTTATAGGAGTTCAAGCAAGTGGTATATCAGTTTGTTTTACACCAGCGTCGACAATGTGGTGATGACCTCATCCGACAGAACCTTTTCCATCTATGGGGCACGTTCTGTCACCTACGGAGGCATATTTTGTCACTGATGGGGCACTTCCTGTTATCATCGAACGGTTTTCCGTGACGTCCCTAGGGGAGAGAAAGAGGGTTTCATTCATCGCCATCATCAATAGTGTAGAAAATGACGGCCAGATGCGATCCCAACATTGCATTTTTGCGTTTTTCTTCTTGGTTTTCAATGCACAAATAATATGAACCGCATCGTTTTACACATTCCATTATTTGTGGTCATCTTCTCCGGCAGCCATCTGCAAAACATTAACACATTGAAGGTCAGCTATCAACAAACATGTAACGGAGGCACATTTGTAATTTTTCGAAGCAGGCGCAGTAAAGTAACACATTTGTGGGATTCGGGGGGGGGGGGGTCGCGGCAACAACAACCACGTCTTGACTAACTAAGCAACTTTTGATTCTGAGCATACGTTTTGTTTGCTGCCAACAACCCTATTCCGTCTCTGATGACCGCTCGCACCTTCCCACCCACAGGTCCTTCACAGTTCACACTGACACCTCCTTCACACCCACAGCTCCAATGAAGCGCATGTGGAAGATGCGCCCGGTGGTGGAGATTACTGGCTATTTATTACGGATTCGGTTTACGCTTGTAGTGGTGCGCCATATCTGTGAATAACAGGCGATCATTTATATATAGTCGTTTATAAGCGATACGACTTGGGATCATGAACAGATTCAGTGACAGAACCTGCCCCAGGTTGTGTGACAGAACCTGCCCCACTCGATCTCGATGTAGGTCACACTTTTTCGTTTTTGACTGAAAACTTGGTAGAATGGGGTAGAAAACGCTTGACACGAAATAAATCTGTCTGATTAAGTTTATGACTCCCATGAGGGGAGACACAAGTTTTATTCTGAAGACAAAGCGTTTTAATTATTCCTGAAATGGACATAAAACCAATGTCAGTTCACTTACGAAAAAAGTTTTTGAATTCATAAGAGAGATCACCAACCATTTGGTACCGATTTCACGGCGTAGATTCGCTATGGGATTGGCCTTCGGTGGATATCCGCTTATTTTGCCATAGTAAGCCGCAGGGTATCCTGTAGTTGTTTCATGACTATGGTTAATTTGTTGCTGGGGGAGCTCGAGCTCCCAAGGAGAATAAACTTTAAGCATTACGAGAATGCATAAACAACGAAAAACAACAAACTGACCCTGTGCGGCGGTAGCTTCAGCGCGATCGAGAGGAGATCGCAATTTTGGCGATCTGAACATATTAAAAAGTTACGCGACAATTCAAACGTCTCCCCTTGAAGTGAGAACTTGCAATTTTGGTGAGTGATTGTACTCGGTGTCATGGTGAGTCCTAAGACTCTCACACCTGTTGTGTTTAACACCACGTTGTACTTCTCTACTGAGAGCACTGAGTATTTGAGCCTTGTAGCCTCTACTGGCATGATAGCTTATAATACACACTCTAGTTAATATTATCTGTGGTCATAGGCTTCATTGACCAGCTGGGTGTCAAGAGCTTTTCTCGGTCGATATTGGGCTCACGCGTCTCCGGCATTTGGCGGCCCAGCCGCTTGTGATGGGCCGACAGAGGCTTAACTCTGCGGCCAGAATTAACTACCGCCAGTCGGGGGGGGGGGGGGGGATTCCCACGAGGAAGCAACGGCAATTTGCGATGTAGATTCGTTCGGCAGAAGACGCAAAACGACAGCGCGTTTGTCCGGAGAGTTCGACAGCGTCGTGTGTCTGGTGAAAAGTTATAAAAGATGGACAGGCATCGTGTGGCGTAGACGTCGGCAAAGATGCTGACTTCCCTGTAAGGGTAAAGGGGGGGGGGGGGGGGGGGTGTGTTGACGCTTCTGTAATACGAGAAGCGAAAATGGAATAAACCGCTCTGCTTAATTGCTTAATCGATACTTGGATGGCTGACGGAGTGTTTCTTCGCGGACGTAGGGGTGTCCTCCCACGGCCAATGTCCCCCAGTTGCTAGGGAATTCCATAGATGTGTAATGCCCAAATTGTAGCTGTTTGGTCAAACTAAGCTGTCTTGAAATAACCAGACCTTGGGCGGCATGTGACCTTTGCTGTCGGTCCGCCCTAAAACCCCAATCATCATCAAATAACCAGACCTGTGGTCCACATACATGGTTATTGCAAGTCACAGGCTGCTGATGCAAGGTGGAACGTAATGAAACATTATTATAATTACATTGCTAGTTGCTACCACCATCTTTCAGGTATAATTGATGTTGTTTAATCAACCGTTGTTTTCGTCGTTATATGTTTCCTTATTAAAGCAAGTTCCGCTTTAAACTTTGTTTGGACATTTAAATGAACGGCCACTATAAAAGAAACAGCTTAACGCTTAAGACAACTATTTGTAACATTGTTAGTAATGAATGCCGAACATGCGACACGGTGCTCCCACTGAAACTAATATATCGCCTATATTAGTCTAACTCTTCGGAATGTTGCGTCTGCAACAACGTTCAAAGGATAAATTTGCAACCCAATATATATCCCGTGTATGCAAATTCCAACAAGTGTCCATAAAATGTGTGTTTTCTGGCGGTGAAGTTTGGGACGCCATGCTGTTACAGTGCTGCAGGTGTAGCGAGAGTTCGCGAGAGTTCGCTGAGAGAGTAGCGAGAGTTCGCGAGAGTTCGCTGAAATTGTGCTCTGACACGTGTCTGGTCTGTCGTGACACGTGTCTGGTCTGTCATGACACGTGTCTGGTCTGGCGTGGCACGTGTCTGGTCTGTCGTAACTCGTGTCTGGTCTGTCGTGACACGTGTCTGGTCTGTCGTGACACGTGTCTGGTCTGTCATGGCACGGTCTGGTCTGTCGTGACACGTGTGCTGGTGCTGCGTGACACGTGTCCTGTCTGTCGTGACACGTGTCTGGTCTGTCGTAACTCGTGCAACGTGTCTGGTCTGTCGTGACACGAAATCTGGTCTGTCGAATGCACGTGGTCAGGGTCCTGCGCGAGTCGACCGTGTACGTCGGTCTTGTCTGGGCGACAGTGTCTGGTTGCGCGGACTCGTGGGCACCGCCTGTCGTGCGTCGCTGTCGCGTGAAGCGTCTGTCTGGTGCTCGAGTCGTGAGCTCGCGTGAGGCCCCGTGTTGCTGGGCGTGCCGACACGTGTCTGGTCCTGTCGCTTAGACTCTGTGGCACGTGGTGGGCGCGCCACGTGCGGTGACACGCTGTCTGGGCGTGCGCGGGACATCGTGGGGCCTGTCGTGAGCGAGCGTGGTCCTGTACTGGCGGCTCAACCGTGCGGGCACGTGCTCGGGTCTGTCGTGCATCGTAGCGTCGATGCGGGTCTGTCGGTAACTACGTCGGCAGCCGTGTGCGCTGCGCCCTGTCGTGACACGTGCTGGTCACGTCTCTCGTAACCGGTCGGACGACGCTGGTGCCTGTCGATGACGCGTGAGTCTGGCTGTCGTAAGCGTCGTGCGCCACGTGGCTGCGTGCGTGTCGTGAACAAAATGGTCTGGTCGTGTTCGTAGACATCGTGGTCTGGTCTGTCCGTGACGACGTAGTCGTGGTGCTGTCGTACGACACGTGTGGCTGTCGTGAGCGAGCTGCTCTGGTCTGTCGCAACTCACGTGGCTCAACGGTGCTCCTGAGGTGCGGGTAGACACAGTGGTGCTTGGTCCTGTCCCGTGAGCCCACGGTCCTGGTCTGCGTGCGAAAGCATGCGATGCGTACGGGGGAAGGGCGGTCTTGTGCGCGGCGTACACCGTGGGCTCTGGTACGTGTCATGAACAGCGTGGAGTGCGAGGTCCTGTCGGACCAGCGCGCGTCTTGTCGGTAAACTCGTGACACGTGCTCACGTCGTGTCTTGTCGTGATCAGCGTCGTACTGGGTATGCTGGTTGTCGCGCCACGCCCGTGTCTGCGAGGAGTCTTGTACAGTGCGCTGCGTATGGCTGGTTTGTGGCGAAGCGAGCGCTCACTCAATTTTGCAGCGAGGGCGCCTCGAGAAGCTTGTATGAGCGGACGGGGGAGTGCCAAGGCGACCGCGGTCTCGAGATCCTCCCAGTTTCCTCGAGTGGTCATGCGCGAGAGGCGAGTATGCCAGCAATCGAGTGCGCAAAAAGAACTGCAGTTTTGAGAAATGTTCCATGGCGTGGTTGCTGCCGACACGGCCAGACCTGTCGGTCAGGCTGAGCTGCCAAGCGTCCAGAGCGCGGCGCAAGGCCAACACACCGATATGGTGTCGAAAAAGAGGGACTGGTTTGCCGTCCGAAGCGCACTTCGCTCTTAGCAGGTCACCAAAATTACAAAGCACATAGAGCGAAGCAGGGCCCATCCAGGTGTCTACGTTTGCACCGCACCACGCGGTGCTTATGGGGCATTAGTCAGACAGAAGCCAAGAGATAATTAGCCTTTCTCGAGTCATTATGATGGCAGAGGAGAGGGTGCCCTTTGTGTGCGCCCTTTGCTACACGGAATGCCGCTGTGGCCACCAGAGTGGACAGTCCATACCACTGGCCGCTGTGCGCCTACAGCTACAGTGGCAGGGCGCCGGAGGCAACGCGGTGCTGCCACTGCGTCCGTGGCAGAGGACTGTCGGCTCAACGACATGGAACTGTTCGCCCTGGCTCAGAACATGCACAGGCAGATCGGGCAATGTGGTATTAGCGATGTCTGTTCTGATCGCGCAGAAGCTAATGGTGGGTGTGAATGAGAGTGAAAGCCGGCCTGCTCCAGAAGCGAGTTTGGACACATGCGTCGGCCACGCTAGTGGCGCAAGGATCGCGCCCACGGAAGTCCAAATCACTTACGCTGAACTTGCTGAGCTTGCTCTCGGCTCTCGAACCGCGTATGTGCGCGACGTCTCAGGTATTTGTTATATCTCACGGCTATTGTGAACTCGATATAACCCACCATCTCGAAACTGTCAACTCTTCTCAGCGTTTTGCGTCAAGTCATGGATTTGCTATATTTCGAGAACGATTTAGGTCGTAAAATGACTTTTGCACGTAAGTATACGTTCTGGATAGAAGATACTTGATGTGTCTATCTATATAAGCAAATAATGTACCACAAACCTTTACTATAAGCCTTGCCTGTCGCAGAGTTTGACAACAAATATTAAAATATCCTCGTGAGCCGGATTGTAACTGACGCCGAGGAACGCCGGACGGCCACGGCGAGAGAATTGAGGCATGACCACGTCTTGTCTATAAAATATCGGGGACCACATCTCCCGCTCACCGAACCCATCTTTTCTTACTAATATCGATAGAGTGTTCTCGCTTCTTCAATCTGAGCCGGTTGGTGAGTAAAAACTAAGTTAAGATCTCTACAAAAGTGTCTAAGCCGAGGTCATTTTAGCAATGAATACGACAATTAATCTTACGTCATGCTTACTGTACCGATGCTTCGAGGAAATTGGAAATGGTGTGAAATGACTCGAGAGGCGAACACTCCCTGTGTCGCCCGTTACTGCCACAGCGTATATATTATGTATCCTGCGAGTACTCATTTGTTATCTAGGGACAACAAGAGCTCTATTACACTGATACATGGTGTAATGGAAGTATATATACGCATATATGGAAGAATGATTTTGGTAGCGCTCGCTGTGTCTTAATCCACTACGAGCAACGGTTAGTGTGGCGGGTGCGAGTGGGAATTCCGTCCTAGCGCCCAGGCTCTGGTTTCCGAGAGAGGCTTGCGTAAATTTATTGCCGAGACCGATCGCGAATGATACTTTTAACAAGATCATGCTATTACTACTTCTTGAAATAATTTGATACATACTCCGAAAATTTCCGAACTACTCCTCCCTATGTTCACGTGCCTTTTGACCTGTATTCACTCAAGGTCATGTCGGGCGCAAAATTGGGTCCGTAGTATCAAGCATTGTAACTTGTGAGTTCTGTGTGTTTCTTGTTCAGAATGCATATGCACAGGTTGTGCCATCTCTACCACAGGTGGACACCGTGTGTGAAGCTCTTTTTCCATGTGAGAAATTAGAACATGACCTTGTTGTGAGTGGAATTCAGCAGGTTTCGTGCAGGTAACATTTAAATGAATTTTTAAATGAGGCGCAAAAGCGAGGTTAAAATAGTTGGGACACTCAACTTGAAATGGTGGTAGTAGCCCATGAGGGCAACTCTCTATCACCACATTCAGCCTATTCTTACACTGAGGAGAGCCATGATGGAATCGGTGTTGCTGTAGAACAGCGAACCCTTCGAGAGATCCTCCGAAATTTTTCTCTACCGATATGCGAAATTAGCTACCTTATGTGTCAAAGAATTCAGAGACGCAAAACTCCGTTGGGCATATGTGGGCACACCTTACTTTCCACAACGTCATCATAATTCCTCGTGACGTTTCGCATACGTCATCCAGTAGTTACTCCATGGCCACTGGTGATTGCCACCGGGCCTGGTCCCTGCACAATTTCGCTTGTTATGATAAATCCGTCCAGACCAGTGATTTCAGCAGTTACCTCTCGTCGAATCACAGCCACGACCGTCCACGCAATTTTCGGGACACGAGGATCGGGATCAGAACTTCTTCGGGCGCTGGCGACACTCTCAAAGTGAGATCACGATGCGTAGCCCCCCAACGCTCTGCCTTAGACGCGACGGCGAAGAGAGACGGCAGCCGCTCGAGAGCCCAGCCAGTCGCGTTTGCACGTATCCTGGTTTGTCTACGCGCATCTGTCGCCGCGCTGCGTGCCGGCACAGCAGGCTGTCACTTGGGTGGAGAGAAGCCGACAAAAGTTTGCCGTTCGAACTGACCAATCCTTAGTGACCGCTCAACTAACTCGCTTGGTGACGCAAGATTGGTGTGACGGTCAAGCTGTAAACATATTACTATTTTTCAAATTACACAAATTTCTGACTTTTTTTCGAAAATAAAATGCCAGGAAGCCGTAATCAGGCTTTCTTCTCACATCATTATACATACTTTTCCCAAGGTGCTATATTCCCTTTAAAGTAATAATAAGATGTTTATTCACGATTTTAGCTCGATTAGTGTTAATTTTTTGCACATTTGCGATTTGATGACATCTGGGTCATTTACATGACCTCAGAGGTCACCTAATTGTCCAGGACCTTTAAATCGGGCGTCAATGGCTTCATCTCGTCAGAAGCAACACAGTTGTATTTTAATCGAAGCTCTAGCTCAATTAGGGACGAAATGTCACGGGGTCGTATCCTTCCCCCGTAACCGGACGCGCAGTGATATTGCCCTACCCGGGCGAAGGTTAATGCTGTTTTTATTGGGAAACTGATAATCTGGTAACGCATTTCCAGTCGGTGACCGTAAGCACGGCGCTGTGACTGTGAAAAGCCTCTGGTTATATACAGGCCTTTCTAGATAATATGATGAATAAAGGCAGTTTTGGGGCACTGTCAAGAAGTGTAACTGTTCGGATCTATGTCCAATATCATCTCCCTTCGTTTACGTTCGGCAGTCTTGTACATCGATTGGAATTCCCATGGTATTTACGTTTGTGTTAGTGTTGGCATATTTAGGCAAAACAGGATTACCGAGGCTTACGAAGAGCAAAAGTGCATTTGAGAAGGAAAATAAAGCCCGATGGCTGTGGCTGTTAACAGATATAGGATGTTTCTCAGCACCTGTTTATTTTGCTCGTTTCATTTGTCTGATAGGCTCATTTGACTGAGCGGCGGTGGGTGGTGGGGGTACGTGGCGGATGGGGAGGTGTAACGTCTGAGAGAGAGAGAGGAGGGGAGACTGGACGGTGTCGTGGGAGGGGACGCGGCTGCAGCAGCTGTTAATCTGTTTACCCAGACAGGGAGGTGGCTGTGAGGGTCTGGACTCTGGAGGGTGAGGGAGGCTCGTTGCCAGTGGGCGGCTGTGGGCGTGGCTACAGCACTTTCCACCAGGGTCCCGGTAGATCGTGGCAGCTATAAATTGATGGCACATAAAGGAGCTGGTAGCTCAATGTGTCTCCACCATCGTGCTATGGTTTCTGAATAGTGTTTGGCGTAAACCGGTGAGCATTGTCAATCTGTCAGGGCATCGCTATAACCAGAGTACAAACGTGTTCTCGACTTTGCAATACAACTGCAACTCAGGGTGTGGCTATTCTAGAAAGGGACAGCTGTAGTTGCAGCTGCATTTGTACCGGTTGGTGGTGTCTGACGGTCTCCCGTCTGCCGTGTTTCCGTCCTCAGATCCGGCCTCCGCTGGACGGCTACCCGTGCTTCATGCTGATCGAGACGTCCGGTAGTGACGAGGAGCACGACCAGGAGAAGCTGACCCGCTTCCTGGAGAACACGATCAGCCAGGGACTAGTGCAGGACGGCACGCTGGCCTCCAACTCCCGAGAGATCGCGGTCAGTCGCCTCCGAAACACAAAGATACACAAACTCACTAACAGCGCTGCACGCCGGCCGCCAACTCCCGAGAGATCGCGGTCAGTGGCCTCCGAAACACTCATACAGACACGCAAACACACAAACTCACAAACAGCACTGCACGCTGGCCGCCAACTCCCGAGAGATCGCGGTCAGTCGCCTCCGAAACACTCATACAGACACACATACACACAAACTCACTAACACACAGCGCTGCACGCTGGCCGCCAACTCCCGAGAGATCGCGGTCAGTTGCCTCCGAAAAACCCGCACTCCTACTCACAAACACTCGCAGTGGGATCCGAGGAGCAGTTTGTTCATCACCCATACAGACACATACACTGACACGTGCGCGGAGAGTAGCTGAGATAATGTTTGTCCGTCGCTCACATACGCACAGACGCGCGCGCGCGCGCGCGCGCGCACACATACACACACACACACACACACACACACACACACACAGCACACAGCACACACAACACACACACACACACACCATACACACATACACACATACACACCATACACACATACACCAGTCACACATCAAACATACACACACACACACACACAACACACACACACACAACACACACAACACACAACATAACAACATACACACAAAACACGCACACACACACACACACACACACACATACAACACATGCACACAGCACACACACACATGCACACATGCACACATCACACATACACACATACACACATACACACATACACACATACACACCTACAACATTACACACAGACACACAACACACACACACACACACATCACACATACACATACACATCAACCACATACACACCTACACCTACACATCGCACATACACCCACTTTCACCCACCATACACGCATTACACCCATACCACACTACACATACCCCACCAACCACACCACACACACACACACAACCCACACACAACACAGTCATACACAACAGCTACCATACCACACACACATACCCACACCACCATACCACACACATACACACCACATACACACACACCATACACACACACACACACACACAGTTACATACACAACAAATACACCACACATACACACATACACGCATACACGCACGCACGCACGCACGCGCGCACGCGCGCGCGCGCGCGCCCCCGCGGACAGAGACAGACAGGAGCTGAAAGAGATGTTTGTCTGTCTCCCACACAAACACAGACACGTGCGGACGGAGCCGGTGGGTGGACACAGCTGCGTCGGTGGCGTGACCCCTGCCGTCGGTCACGGCCATTGGTGACTCCGAGGGAATGGTGTGTCAGGACGGCCTTTTCCCATGCGTGCAACATTGCACACCTGTATGGAGAAACACAGACATTACAACAGTACGTGAATCATACCTCACTTTTGTGAGTATGCATAACACAGCGTGGAAGGCTTCCCAATGGTGTGGTAAAACACGTTTTACCATATGCCGATATATCCCTTTAATGATAGCACGTGAGGAGGGTATAACATTTCAGCTCAATGTTATTTGATCTGGGAAAGCATTTTTGCCCCGGGCCGAAATGTTTTTCCAAACCTTGTGGAAATAGTATAAAGAGTGAACAAATCCTGCTATGCGGCATATTATGTATTACACCACCGGCGATTAACGCATCTTAGTGCATGACCGAAGACTGTTTTCCCATTGACCATGTGCCTAACTGTAGCGGTGTATTAACTGGAGTGTTTATACACTTAAAGTATTCGTCATGGCTCCGAGTGGAAGATATAGAGATTATATATAGAGAGAGAGATCATATATAGAGATCATTATATATGATCTCTACACTCCCAAAAGTGAAAATGCACTCCTAAGCCTCAGGTAAATTACCCTGCATTGAACTATTGAAAAATATGTATTTGCGCTCTAAACAGTAAGTCTTCGGCCATGCACTAAATCGTTGTATGCACTCGTGACATTTCAAATTCAGTTTATGAACTCGCCTTCGGCTGGTTCATAAACTGAATCATTAATGTCACTCATGCATAAAACTATAATTATACTCGCGAGTGGTGTAATAATTTTATCCCACGCCGCTGAGATCCCTGGAAGCAGATTGATAATCACCATATGGTGATTAAATTCCAAGTTAACTGACGGTCGGTTAAAAAATAACTTTTACACGTGATTCAATGGTAAAGAGAGATATTGGCGTGGGATAAGGTAAATTTCATGCCACACTTGGGCCGGGATGATTATTTGGGACCTCGGTCTGAGCATTGAATATTCCGCCCTCGCCCTTCGGTCTCGGGCGGCATATGCAGCTCGGACCTCGGTCCCTTATAATTATTTTCTCGGCCCCGTGTGGTATTATATATTGCCACACTTTTGGAAGTTGTCCCACCCTCGGCTAAATGTGTCTATAACGTAAATATATGATGTCACATGTCGTAAATAGCATGTATGGGAATTATCTTCCTTCCCTTGGGCTGGCAATTCAATAATCTAACCCCGTTATATTGATCGATAATGCCTCGAGACCTAACGGTCCTCGGTATTTTCGATAAAAACAAACTCGGTGAGATCATTGAATTGTCCGAACCCCGCGCGGGAGGGAATGTATTGTTCCGTGCTGCTGAACTCCTCCGGCGACAAGGGGGAGTGGGTCGGTCAGAGCCCCATCAATTAACCAACCACAATGTGTGTTTACCAAGCGAGCATCAGGTGGGAGGGGGGGGGGGATAGCCGGCTGTGTTCCGCGCCCCGAGGACGGCCGGTGTCGGTTTGTCGATAGAAGCCAGCTGCCCGGGGACGGCGCCGACCATACGTCTTGGTGAGACGCCTGTTGCTGCCTCCAGCCGCTGTCATCAATCTTAGAGCGGTGCTGCTCTCGGCTTCTTCACCCCGCCCACGCCCGCTCCCAGCTGCTGCGCTCACAGGCTGCGCCATGTGTCACAGTGTCATGGCCCGCTGACACAGTGTCATGGCCCGCTGACACAGTGTCATGGCCCCCTGACAGTGTCGTGGCCCGCTGACAGTGTCGTGGCCCGCTGACACAGTGACATAGCCCGCTGACACAGTGTCATGGGCCCGCTGACCACGTAAGTCATGCCCGCTGATACAGTGTCATGGCCCGCTGACACAGTGTCCTTTGGCCGCTGACACAGTGTCGTGGCCCGCTGACACATTGTCATCGGCCGCTGATACAGCTGTCATGGCCCGTGACACAGTCATGGCCCGCTGACACAGTGTCCGTGGCCCGCTGGACCCACTAGTTGTCATGCCGCTGCTTTGATACAGTGTCATTGGCCCGCTGGAACCAACAGTGTTCATGCCCGCTGACACAGTGTCGTGGCCCGCTGACACGAGTGTCGTGGCCCGCTCACACAGTGTCATGGCCGCTTTGGATTACAGTGTCATGGGCGCTGGCACAGTAGTCATGGCCCGACTGACACCAGTGTCATGGCCCCCTGACACGTGTCGTTGGCCCGCTGACAACAGTGACAGTAGCCCGCTGACACAGTGGCATGGCCCGCTGACACAGGTTGTCATTGGTCCGCTGACCACAGTTGGATCGGCCCGCTGACAGTGTCATGGCCGCGACAGTGTCCATGGGCCCGCTGACACATGTTCATGGCCCGCTGAACACAGTGTCATTGGGCCCGCTGACACAGTGTCGTGGCCCGCTGAACACAGTGATCTGCGCTGACACGTGCTAGGCCCTGACACAGTGTCATGGCCCGCTGGACACAGTTCAATGGGCCCCTGACAGGTCGTGGCCCGCTTCGACATCCTTAGTGACGCAAGCCCGCTAGACACATGGCATGGGACACACACATACACAAGTGTCATTGGTCCGCTGACCACAGTGCATGGCCCGCTGAACACTGTCGTAGGCCTGCTGATACCCAGTGTCATGGCCCGCCGTAATCGCGCGGTAGTGATCTGGACACAGTGTCATGGCCAGCTGACAGTGTCTATGGCCCGCTGACACAGTGCCCATGGCCCGCTGACCAGGGTCATTGCACGCTGGACACAGCTTGTCATGGCCGTGACACATTGGCCACGGCCGGGGGGGGGCCCCCGGCTGACACAGTGCATGGCCCGCTGACACAGTGTCGTGGCCCGCTGACCACTGTTGTGGCTGCTGACACAGTTTCATGGGCCCGCTGACACAGTGTCATTGACGCTGACACAGTTTCGTGGCCTGCTGACACAGGTGTCGTGGGCCCGCTGACACAGTGGCATGGCGCCGCTGACACAGTGTCGTGGCCTGCTGACAGTGTCATGGCCGCTGACACAGTACAGTAGCCCGCTGACACCAGTGTCATGGACCGGCTGAACACAGTGTCATGGGCCCGCTGACACAGTGGCACGGCCCGCTTGACACAGTGTCATGGCCCGCTGACAGTGTCATGGCCCGGCTTGACACAGTGACATAGCCCGCTGACACAGTGTCATGCCCGCTGACACAGTGACATTAGCCCGCTGACACAGTGTCGTGGCCTGCTGATTTACAGTGTCATGGCCCCGCTGCACAGTGTATGGCCGGCTGACACAGTGTCGTGGCTGCTGATACAGTTGTCATGGCCGCTGACACAGTGTCCATGGCCCGCTTGACACAGTTGTCATGGCCCGCTGACACAGTGTACGTGGCCCGCTGACACAGTGTTCATGGCCCCGCTGACACAGTGTTCGTGGGCCCCGCTTGGACCACAGTGTCATGGCCCGCTTGACACAGTGTCATGGCCCGCTGACAGTGTTGTGGCCCGCTGACACAGTGTCATGGCCCGCTGACACAGTGTCATGGCCCCGCTGACCAACAGTGTTCATGGCCCGCTGACAGTGTTGTGGCCCGCTGACACCAGTGTCATGGGCCCGCTACACGTGTCGTGGCCCGCTGATGACAAGTGTCATGGCCCGCTGAACACAGTGTCATGAGCCCGCTGACACAGTGACATAGCCCGCTGACACAGTGTCATGGCCCGCTGACACTGTCGTGGCCTGCTGATACAGTGTCATGGCCGCTGACACAGTGTCATGGCCCGCTGACACAGTGTCATGGCCCGCTGACACAGTGTTGTGGCCCGCTGACAGTGTCATGGCCCCACCTTGACAGTGTCGTGGCCTGCTGAACACAAGTGTCAATGGCCCGCTGACCACAGTGTCATGGCCAGCTGACACTGTCGTGGCCCTGACAGTGTCCATGGCCCCCCTGACACCAGTTGTCAGGCCCTCTGGGGACACCAGTTGTCATGGCCCGCTGCAACAGGTTCATGGCCCGCTGACACAGGTCATGACCCGCTGGACACAGTGTCATGACCGGCTACACAGTGTCATTGACGCTGACACAGTGTTCATGGCCCGCTTGACAGTTGTTGTGGCCCGCTGACAGTTGTCATGGCCCCCTTGGACACAGTGGCATGGCCCGCTGAACACAGTGTCAGGCCCGCTGACACAGTGTCGTGGCCTGCTGATACAGTGGCATGGCCCGCATGACACAGTGTCATTGGCCCGCTGACACAGTTGTCGTGGCCCGCTGGACACAGTTGTGTTGGTATGCTGACAGTTTGTCATGGCCCCGCTGAACACAGGTCATGGCCCGCTGACACAGTTGTCATGGCACGCTTGACACAGTGTCTGTGGCCCGCTGACAGTGTCATGGCCCCGCTGACCCAGTGTCATGGCCCGCATGACACAGTGTCATGGCCCGCTGACACAGTGTATGGCCGCTTGACACGTGTCATTGGCACGCTGACACAGTTGTCGTGGCCCGCTTGACAGTGTCATGGCCCGCTGACACAGTGTCATGGCACGCTGACACAGTGTCATGGCCCGCTGACAGTGTCATGGCCCGCTGACACAGTGTCATGGCACGGCTGACAGTGTCATGGGCCCGCTGACAACAGTTGTCATGCCCGCGACACAGTGTCATGGGCACGCTGACAACAGTGTCGATGGCCCCGCTACACAGTGTCGTGGCCTGCTGATACAGAATGGCATGGCCCGCTGAACACAGTGTCCATGGCCCGCTGACAACAGTGTCATGGCCCGCTGACACAGTTGTCATGGCACGCTGAACAGTGTCATGGCCCGCTGACACAGTGTCATGGGCCCTGCTTGAACACAGTTGTCATGGCCCGCTGACACAGCTGTCGTGGGACTGCTGATACAGTGTCATGGCCGCTGACACTGTGTCATGGCCCGCTGACAGTGTCATGCCCCGCTGCCAAGTGTCATGGCCCCCTGGACAGTTTCGTGGCAGCTGACACAGTTGACATAGCCGCGACAGTTTCGTGGCCCGCTGACACAGTGTCATGGCCCGCTGGAACACATGTCATGACACGCTACCACAGTGTCATGGCCCGCTATACAGTTGTCATGGCCCGCTGACACAGGTGTCATGGCCGCTATACAGTGTCATGGCCCCCCGCCCTTTTTGAAAAACCAGTGTTGGGCCGCTGACACTAGTGTCATGGGCCCGCTGACACAGTGGGCATGGCCCGTGACCACAGTGTCGTGGGCCTCCGCTGATACAGGTCATTGGCCGCTGACACAGTGTCTGTGGCCCGCTGACACATTCTGTCATGGCCGCTGATACAGTGTCAGGCCCGCTGGCACAGTGTCATGACCCGCTTGGCACCAGTTGTCATTGACCCGCTGGACACAGTGTCATGGCCCGCTGGACACAGTGTCAAGCACGCTGACACAGTGGATAGGCCCGCTAGGACACTATCGTGGCACGCTGACACAGTGGCCATGGCACGCTGACACAGTGTTCGTGGCCCGCTGACACAGTGTCATGGCCGCTGACCAGTTGTCATGGCCTGCTGACAGGTGGCACGGCCCGCTGACACAGTGTAAACATGGCCCGGCTGACCACATGGCGTGGGCCTGCTGACACAGTGTTTGTGTGGTTATGCTTGAACCACAGTGTCCATGGCCCGCTACACAGTGTTCATGGCCCGCTGACACAGTGTCATGGCACGTGACAACGTGCGTGGGCCCGGCTGACAGTGTCATGGCCCCGCTTGACACAGTGTCATGGCCCGCTGACACAGTGTCATGGCCCGTGACACAAGTGTTCACTGGCCCGCTGACACGTGCTCAGATGGCCCGCTGGACACAGTGTCATGGCCCGCTGACAACAGTGTTCATGGCCCGCTGACAACAGTGTCATGGCCCCGCTGACACAGTGTCATGACCCAGCTGACACAGTGTCCATGGCACGCTGACACAGTGTCATGCACGCTGACACGTGTCATGGCCCGCTGGACAGTGTCATGGCCGCTGACACAGTGTCATTGGCTCGCTGACACAGGTCATGGCCCGCTGACAACAGCTGTCATGGGCCTGCCTGACAACAGTGTCATGACACGCTGACACAAGATGGCATGGCCCGCTGACACGAAGTGTCGGTGCCCGCTGGAAACACAAGTGTCGTGGCCTGGCTGATACAGTGTCATGGCCCCGTGACACAGTGTCATGGCCCGCCAGTTCCCAGACACTCAGTGTCAATGGCCCTCGCTGACACTAAGTGTCATGACCAACTGCTGACACAGTGGCATGGCCCGCTGACACAGTGTCATGGCCCGCTGACACAGTGTCATGGCCCGCTGACAGTGTCGTGGCCCGCTGACACAGTGTCGTGGCCCGCTGGCACTGCCAGCTGCGCAGACGTAATTTACAGACACACAGTGATCACAATCAACCATCGGGTACTTATCTAAAAAGCGTGTATACGAGTGCGCGCGCGCTGGCGTTATTACCGTCCGTGTTGGTGTTATGACATTTGTTTTGCCTGTCTTTTGCTTGTTATTGTTCACCCTAATACTACTAGTGGCTAATATAAAATACATGACTCATGAATTGGTCCAATCACTGAAACGGTCGACCGCCCGGTACAAGCAAGGGCACATACGAGAGCTTCACATTGACCACGGACCTTCCAGTGGTGGTGGGGGGGGGGCTCCAGTTACCTCTCGAATTCCTCTCGAAACCCTTCACGGCCGGCGGAAGAGGCCCTCGCCATGAGTGGCAGTCTGGTGTCTTCAGAAGACCACCCCGTCAGCAGCTGCCGAGAGCCTGCTGTTCCGTCTCCTCGGAGATCCGTGCACAAAGCTGTCTACGGTGAAGTGGACTCGGACTACCTGCTCGGCTGTTCCTCCTACAGTGAAGGGTTTGGCGCTGAGGCAGATGTAGAGCCCACACGTGCCTCAGCGTCGAACCAGAGCCGGACAGCTGCAACGGCTCCACTCACCGCTCAGGAAGCGACTACAAAGGCGGCATGGTTTGCGTGGCTTGTTGCGCCGGGCTCTGTTAGTATTCAGCGGATGTGTGAGCAGATTCACAGCAGCAGCCGATCAGCATTTCGAACGATTTACACTGACTTCAGAGCTAGCGTTATGAAATACGTGACTGGGAGTCAGTCCCGTTTAGGCAATAGGCAGTGTTTGATTTTATGAGCTTTGTGCTGCATTGAATGTGTTGAGTTGAAGGGAGTAGTAGGTCACCTTTAAAGCTGTCTTAAAATTTGGCTATATGGGGTATTTTAGCTTAAAAACGAATATGGCATTTGTTTGGACGATAGATGAAAATCCGTCGAAAATGGGAATATTTCTCTTTCTCCTTCATGACCGAAAAAACTGCATGGCAATGTATGACGTCATGCATATGGCCCAAAATACAAATACTAATGCAAATATTAACTTCACTGTCCCAGTCGGCAGTCACTGAACCAACTCGATGGTAATAACAATCGGTACTATTTTCTAAAATAGCACTGGTTACGGCTAGTTTGCGGCAGAAATTGTGTATGACGCAATTCTGACGTCGGCGTGTATGACATCATACTTCTAGTGAAGTTTCGTGCCCCGGCCCGGTCGGGGCAAGAAACAGTGTCTTCTAAAAGGGGCCCGCTAGTTCTGTGTCGGAATTACTTAACGTAGCGAGGTAATTCTTTCACCACAACCCATTTACCGATCTGCTCTACACCTCTGCTATTTCAGTTCAAAACGCCATGTAAGGGTGACATTTCATTTACACTAACTTATTACCATTTGGAAAGCCTGTGTGTGTGGTGTGTGTGTGTGGTGTGTGTGGTGCGTGTGCGTGTGTGTATGCATGTGCGTGTCAGGCCAGGTCGAATGTAAATTTGTCTAGTAAGTGGGTGAGAAACCTCACGTAACTAAATATTTTTGCTGTATGGAATGTGGCGTTGAGTTTAAATGTCAACGTGAAACTATTGATGTGACTGCACCTTTAAATCAGTTTATGTTCCTGTGGGTGATTTATCTGAATAAGTAAATAAATGAATACATGTATAAATAAATAGTCACGGCCGTGTCCTCCGGCACCGACAGCGGAGGCCGCTGTGGAATTCCATTACTGCGGAGATAATGCCTGCTGTGCGGACTTGCCCAGTCAGCACATTAGTCAGGGTTAGAGCCAGGGTTCCCGGAACATCGGCCGACTGGTGCGCCGAACGTCGGCTGTGTCGGGACGGATCTCCATGTGGACAACACGATTCGGTTTGCGGCGCCCCGAGTCCCTAATCATGGTCATTGTGATAAGACGTGTCTGCGTGTTGTCCGGTCGGTCGTGCCTCTACGCGTTATGTCTCAGCGCGGTTGATTGGTATGTCTGCGTCTGGACGAATGGCTGGGCAAAAATAGCCAGCAACCTCGTAATATCAATAGGAATGGCCAGTCAAACCATTAATCAAACTGAACTTTGGCAGGTATATCGGAGTCGTATTGTCAACGATGGATGTTTAAAGGACACTGTCTGTTCAAAGTAAATTTGATATGTTAAAGAACAATCGGATTTGATAAGCACCAAGAAATCCGTTTTTTTAACTAGCGCCCAGTCGCCCAATATCATCGTTCAAAAATCAGTTTTCTTCCAGCCAATGACCTTGACGAGTCAGCTACCACTGCGCATGGGTGTAACTTTAATGCAAAGGAGGGTTGTAGCTACAACCCCAATAATTTGGGAATTTAACATTACGCCTATGACAATATGTGGTACAAATGGGCAGAGGCGTACCTGCAGGGTTTGGCCAAGGGGGGTCCCGACCGATTCCTGGGGCCCTTGGTGCCCAGAGGGACCACAATGGAGATGAAGGGCCCCAACAAGGAATATTTGCAAAGGCCACTGGGCTTAGTGTAGCTAAGTTATTGTATGACATCAATTAACGCACTGTTTTAAAAAAATGCACGATTTTTAGCAACGATATCGTGACGCAGTGTAAACACTGAACAGACTTTGTTCAGACTGGATTTTGCCAGTGCCGAGCAGGTCCATGCAGTGGCGGCGGAAGGTATTTTCGGATTGGCGGCAAAGAAACCATCCAAGGGCGCCCTCTCAAGGCAAAGCGACCCCCTCCCCTCCAAGAAATGCTGCAAAATTATATTTCCTCGGATTTAGGCCACAATATTTTAACCAGTAAAACGCCTTTCTGGGTGACGACCGAGCTAGCGCGCTCTGGTAAAGCTAACAAAAGTCTTGAAATATGAAACGGTAGGTATGGGAGCACACGTGCGCATGACTGTGTCCCAATAATGAGTAACACATCCCAATAGTTTTATCGTTGGTTATACCAAGGGTGTCATTTTCTGAAAATGATTGAGGCTTCAATGCTAATTTTATAGATGATAATTTCATTCTTACCATGCAACGCTTAGGCGTAATGTTACCAAAATGAAGTCATTGGGGGGGGTGGGGCAAACAATATACAAGATTCGCACACATGCGTTATACCCTAGTAGGCTTAGTTTTAGAAACGTTCATTGAATGATAGTGTAAGAGTACTGAGTAAGTGCTGCTTTCCTTGGACAAACTCATACAACAATAACATACGTACATTAAAGGGACACTGCCACCTTCCAAAAAGTTCTTCAAAATGTACGCATTTGTGGTGGCAAAATAATGAAAGTAATTGCTGCGAACACGATTATGACATTCGTTTCTCAGCAAAAGTGGTAAATTTTAATAAAAAACACCGTATATATTTGGGTCTGATGACGTCACACTGAAGGAATTTTTGGGAATAAAGAAAACTTCGCGCTGATCAGTAAAGTATGAATAGTGTATGTGCTAATGTATTGCCAAACGTAAAACAAGTCGACTGTAATCAACATTTAGTAAAGAGAGACGACATCGCTCAGGGCCCCCATTCAAATACATTGGGACTGGAAATGTTACAGATATCAATCAAATTCTCGGATTTCGTCTGTGATTCCACCTCAGTGGTTGTTTTAAAGGGAATGTTTCACGATCAACTATTTTAGACTTCTGAGTCTGAGATGTAGCCATTTCATCTGACTGGCATTTGTCATTGATAAATTTTATAGTAGTGTCAGAGAGTGTGTCAAAAAAACACCACAAGGATCACATGATCGAAAGTAATTTTTGAGTTTGGTTTTTGACACCTGCACAAATAAGGCATAGTGTAATTAGTACGTCCTCTTAAAGCGATTGTCGTCATCTCTCTTTATCAAACTGTTGATGAAGTTGCTTGTTTTACATTTGGCTATACATTAACCATATGCTAGTCATACATATGCAGCGTGAAGGTTTTCTCTAATTTCCCCAAAATTCCTTCATATGAGTCAATCAGCCCAAATACTAAAACTTGTTTTTCATTAATTGGAGCACTGTTTGTGAAGAACCAAAATGTCAGCATCGTGATTTCGGGAGTCAATTACTTCATATTTTGGGCAGCCACACGCGGCATACATTGGACAACTTCAGAGAAGGTGAAACCATTCGCCTTTAAACTTATACCTGCATAATTGCAATGCAAGCACGCAAAATGGCTATCCTAACTCAAAATATTAATGGTTTAAAGGCAGGTGTTGGGCGTCAGTCACGTGACTTGGGACCCAGGATTTCGCTTCATTGAAACTGTTTTGTTAAATTATCAATTAAATGATAACTAATAAATATTTTACCACCATAAAAAGGCCAAACTAGTTATGTTCATGAATTAATGCGTCTCTTTGGAAAAAGTTGGCCAGATAAGTAATACAAAATCATTTAATAAAAAAATGTTCAATTAACCATTGTTTTCCCATTGCGGCGAAAAACGCGATGGACCCAAAAACCCAACCTTTGGGGAATAAAAAAAAAAAAGGTTTTTGGGCCCTTCGCCACAAGCGCTCGTGCGCCGAATCGGACATGTGACCGAGCCAGACCCCTCCATCCTATTTATATTTGCATTGGTTAAAGGGAGGTGTTCACCTTTAACATGGGGTTGTTGGAACTGAGATGGCAGTTTTGTAGAGCAGATCGAAACAATTAGTTATGGCGAAGAAGAGAGACTCGCAACGTAATGGTAGTTTCGACAGCAGGATTAGTTTGCTTTTTTTGACCTTCCCGAAAACAGCGTTCGGATAGAGTTCGAAGCGGGCGCCGGAGGTAGGACACTCTCTTGACACGTAGTACCTGATCACGAAAGCCTCCGTTATATCCGCTCACGCGCGCGGCTGCGCCGTGGCACCTCTTGTCGAAGACTGTAACTAGCGCTCTCGCGCCGAGTATACGCGACCTGCTATCGTACGACGAAATTTATCGTGAAATACAAAGTGAAAGCTCTACTTCTCCACATATAAATGCATCACTTTGTCCAAACCAAAGTGATATTCGTTTTGTTTTGAGGCTCAAAGATGCACTGTATGGGTTGAATTTCAAGACAACTTTCAAGGTATAACTATTCCCTTTAGGTGGCAGTGTCCCTTTAAAAGTGAAATATTTCACTTTTGAGTTTTTTAATTTATTGTGTCTCCATTTTTATGTTGAAATGGATTCAAACTGATAGTGTTTCGAAATATTTCAAAATTTAAAGTGAGATAAAAACGCGCTGCGGTTTTGGTTTGCATTTTGGTCCAATTTGGTCCCACTTAGAGTGTACCAAACTGCATAAAACTCAACACGGCACCGTGTTAAACCAGTTGTAATCGAATGATGCAAAAAATCTGCCAGATCGTCCCAATCATAGAGATCATGTATGCATAGAGAGTCTCTGCACTTAAATCAGCGGTCTTTTTTAAGCAATAAGTTTCTCCTATACAGATTCCTTATAAACAGCGTGCGCCCGAGCCAATAACCGACAGGTTTCTTTGGCTCCATTTCCAAGCAACATGCCAGAATTACTAGAACGCGTTCAGATAATTGCAAAAAGAGACAGCCATGATGTGATAGACAAGGCAACACATACATAGTCATAGTCATCCGGTCCAGTATATGGAAAGCCTTTGTGTTGGAGGCTGGAGTGGCTTACATTTCCTCGGTGTTTCGCGCTCCGTCCGTCTGCACCATCAGATATTTGTCATTAGCGGCAGTAATGCGGGGATGCCCCGTGGAGGGAAGTGACCATGCCTCAGGTGATTGAAATATTAACCAGCAATGTAATGGACGGTTACCAAAAGGGCAACCAGTGGCGGCGGGAACGGGGGTGGGGTGGGGACAGGTTTCCCCCCCCCCACGAAAGAAGAAGCATGTGTCCTCCAAAAAAAAAATGTTCACACGCTCTCTGCATTGTAGGGTCTGCACCACGCAACGGACTTGGTGGTGCGTATCAGGGATATATATGGCCTTGATCAGGCATAGACTCAAAATTCATGCACGCACGAGATCCCGCGTGGAGCAATTTGATACCAGAACTTCCAGGTCTTCAGTTAATTATATTCGAAGTGGTATAGCTGATTTCCAAATTGGTGGTCACTACATCCTTTTTTCCTCCCCAATTAAAAAGATAAAGTCCAATTCAAAAGCGGGAGAAAGTTTCCCAAAAATTCAACAAATATAAATTACGATTTCAAAAAGATAAACACCAATTTCAAAAAGCTTGAAGTCCAATTTCAAAAAGCTGAAATCCAATTTTCAAAAGATAAATGCAATTTTCAAATAAACCAATGTTATGCCAAATAGCCCCAATGCTAATGATTCAGGCCAATCCAAACGAGGCAGTAATCATGTCACTCAGAAATAATCAGAGAAACGGAAATTATGTGCAATGCGCATGCATTGCACTAAGAGGTATCTTTACACAAAAAGCTGCACATAAGAAGAGGTGTCACAATAGAAATTGTATGATTGTTCACGTGACTTTTTGCAGCTTAAAATGAAATAATCTTTAACATTGTATTTTATTAATTCGTTTCCATTGATGCCGTAGTCTGTGTCATTGTCTATAATGTTTTGGAAAACTGTATTTTGGTGAACCAATTAACGTAGTTTTTGACGTATCTGAATCGTCGGAAGACAACGCTATTCTCAACATCCATGGCGACATGGATATAACCGATAATGAGGATCCTGACCCGCCTCCGACTCCACTGGACCGTGATGCCGCAGCTGAGGGTGGCCAAAATCAGCCACAGCCACGCGGCAGACGTGGTTTGCTACCGGGGACGTCGTTTGTTGCTTTGGGGGTAGACGTGGTTTGCTGCCAGTTGTGAGTTGTTCAGACGAATAAATATCACCAACTTGGCTCCAAATGTGTGTTATTGTGTTATTGCATTAAGGTTTCTTACTTTTCATAGTCGTGAATAAAATGAATTAATGGGCGTGAATCGAATTAGATGGAATGATAAATAGTGAGTGCAGGGTTTGTCTGTTAGACGACTTGTTCCTGTTGGGTTTGTTCCAAATAATGCATTGACTTTTACAGTATTTTAGGGACTTTGGCTCTAACGGTCCTTTTTACATTGCGTTTCACCTGTTTACAATTCAATTTTATTTATATTTTAAATAGGAGTTCATGTTTTTCATTGTTATTCATTTCTTTTAGATTTGATTTTATCTTTTTTGAAATTGGACATTATCTTTTTGAAATTGGACTTGATCTTTTTTAAATTGATGTTTATCTTTTTGAAATTGGTGTTTATCTTTTTGAAATTGGTGTTTATCTTTTGAATTTGGACTTCATCTTTTTGAATTTGGACTTTATCTTTTTGAAATTGGGAGTAAAAAGGTGTAGTTCCAAAGTTGGTATGACCCATACCATACCTGTCATGTCATACTACATTCTCCATCCTTGTAACGTGCCTTTTCACCCATTTTTTTGACCCTTTTAATACTTTGAAGGAGCCCTTTCAACGCTCGGGAAGGGGGCCCTTTAGAGGTACCGACCCCCTCCCTGGACGAAATTCTGGCTTATACGTGCCTGTTTCAAGTTAAAGTTGATCAGCGTTCCATTCTTATAATGATCGGTACTCACAGTCACAACTTGGTAACGAATTCACCGTCCGAGCAAAAATTGGCCTGCCTACGCATTGTTATTTACCATGAAGGCATATAATATATTTCATGCACTCTATCTTTTGCGAATATGCACCAAACTTATATGAACAATCAACAAGCATTTGAAAAAGTGCATTGAAATCGGCTTGGCCCCGAACGGCAAGTTATATGCAGTGTTCACGACCTATTTTTTTACAAATAAATTGTTAGTTGACTTTTTTCTCTTATGCCTTGTATATACATTTTCATCAATGCGTCGCATTGCGTAAGGTGCGGACCTCAAAACAAATTATTAACGTGATCATTAGGGGAGGGGGCAAAAATACATGTTTGCCCCCACTCCTCTTTCGATGAGGGCAACCTGCCCCTCTCCCCCGCCCTGCCCCCCGCTTCCGCCGTCACTTGGTCCACGTCAATACTATCACGGGTACCGTAACTCAACATTGCGTAGAAAAATCACTCTACGAAGTGCATTTTATGCAAGTGGCATTCGTTGCATTTCAAATATTTTAAAGTGGGTTTGTAATTGGTCAACGACTGACATTTGAGAGTATTTGTATCGACCGGCTTCAATATAGGATATCGCAGTACAAGGCTAACGTTAATTGGAGCGCGCGCCTTAATTTTGCAGTCTCGCCGCCTTACTGGAGCTACCGCTCACAGTTAGGGCTGGCGGGACCGTACTCGAGCCGGTAGTGCAGTGGCCGTAGGTGGTGGGGTGTATCCCGGAAGACAGTCCGTGGGGACGACTGACCCGTTGTGCTGACGGGACATCGAAAACGTTGTTATGTTATGAAAACCACTGTCATGCACAGAACGTGTGTGTTGTGTGCACTTCATGTAATGCTTTAAAACGTCACCAGCTGGGGCTGTGTTCCCTGGTAGGGACGCATCCCATTGGTAAATATTAAGAACATTGACGTTATCTAAAAGAGTATCGTAAAATATACCTAGTCCTCTAAATGACGTAGTTCTGAAGTTCAAAACATACGTAATGTATCACTTATACTTGCATCGCCCTCATCCAGCTTGAGAGGCCCTCGGCCAGCTTGAGGGACTCTCGGCCGGCTTGAGGGGCCCTCGATCAGCTTGAGAGAGCCCTGGTCAGCTTCAGAGGGGCCCTCAGCCAGCTTAAAAGGGCCCTGGCCAGCTCGGAGGGCTCTCAGCCACCTTGCGGGTCCCTCGGCCAACTTAGAGGCCCTCGGCCGGCTTTGGGGCCATTAGCCGGCTTGAGGAGGCCTTAACCAGCTCGAGGGGGCCTTCAGCCACCATGAGGGCCCTCGACCAGCTTGAGGGGGCCCTCAGCTACCTTGAGGAGCCCTTGGCGGCTTATGAGGGCCCTTGGTCAGCTCCAGGGGGCCCTCATCCAGTTTTAGATGGCCCTTGGCCGGCTTGGGGGGTCCTTGGCCATATTGAGATGGCCCTTGGTCAGCTCAAGGGGCCCTCAGTCAGCTCAAGGGGCCCTCAGTCAGCTCGAGAGGTCCTCAGCCACCTTGAAGGGGCCCTCGGCCAGCTTAAGGGGGTTCTCGGCCTGCTTGAGGGGGCCCTCGGCCAGCTTGAGGGGGCCCTCGGCTAGCTTGAGGGGGCCCTTAGTCAGCTTGAAGGGCCCTTTGGCCAGCTCGAGGGGCCCTTAACCAGCTTGAGGGGGATCTCGGCCAGCTTGAGGGGGCCCTTGGCCAGCTCGAGGGGCCCTTGGCCAGCTCGATGGGCCCCTCGACCAGCTCTAGGAGGTCCTCAGCCAGCTTGAGGGGGCCCTCTGCCGGCTTGAGGGGCCCTCGACCAGCTTATGCGGGCCCTCGGCCAGCTTCAGGGGGCCCAGGGCCTGTCTAGAGGGCCTT